>JASDQU010751795.1:19208-37265 GCA_032191745.1 Picea mariana
GATTTTAACTATGGTAAGTTAATAAACCTAGTGGCTAAAAAACTATCCCTTCTTAAGACCTGGTTGACCTTAAAATAAATGATGTGATGAGTAAAGTTTAATAACAAATTTTCCCTTAAGAATTGTCATCCATCCTAGTGTATTTAAAACCTAGGTCTAAGTAGAACATGTGAACAAAGAAAAACTAAATAGACATGTAACAAGAAGGGGGGTAAGAAATTCAAACTTTAATTATTAAAGAAAAATTTATAATGGAAGATTAAATTTATTAAAAGGGTAAATGGTTGTTTTTGTCTACACTTTGCTAAATCTGATTTCTAGTTAAAAAGAAAAAGGGAGAAACTTAAACAAAAAGGGAAACTTAAAGAAAAGGGGGAACTTAAAGAAAAAGGGGAATGTCTAACTTAGTAAGGAATCTAGCATTTGGAACCTTATATTTATGAACTCAACTAGGATTTAAGTAAGGCATAAGTTATTTAAGAATTATAAGAGAATAATGGGACATCGAGGAGTGTTTTTAGAAACTCTTTTAAGTGGGTAAGGGAAATAGACAAATTTAATTAATTAATAAATTGATTTTTTGGTGCAACTAGGAGATTGAGCGACATGTGTACGTGGGAGGTTTTTTCTAATTAAATAAATGAAAAAGAAATCTAATGAGGGTTTGGGAAATTGATCACTTGAAAAATCTATAAAAATGATGGTGGAGGAGGAGTATGGACACATTTGGTTTGTGTAAGGTTATGCTGCCGAAATTTTATCTTGAATGAATTTTCTCTTGTGGGAGTTGGGATACCCAGCTCAGGTGATGAGTGGTAGCTCGACCTTGCGAGGCGAGCTAGGAGCTAGCATTCTCTGGTATTGTGTGTGTGGCCCATTTGCAGCTCGGTGGGATGAGGGGGAAGAAGAGTACCCCTAGCGTTGGCTGAGAGGTATCGATGAGGTCTCATCAGTCGGCAAGAAGGATTTAGATGGAGCACGAGCATGGGACAGTAGTAGCGTATCCTTCGCCTTCACTTAAGGTACACATGTCTAATTTCGCAAGTGTAATTAGTTAATTTCTATGTGGTTTTATATTAGATGGTATATAGAAAATGATTTTTGGATCTATGGGTGAATTTTTATGTTCTTTTCTCTTTAATTCGCTGCCTAACCTTGCCCGGTTAGTGTGAGACCACCTTCAAAATCTCCTGAAACCCCTTGATTTCCTTATGCCTTATTGGTCTACCTAGTGACCAGCTTGCATTTAGATGCCTTTTTGCTCATTGAGTTTGCGTACCTCCTTATCGACGTCTTGGTATTTTTTTAACTTTGCGCCTTGGATATTTGTATCTCTGCACCTCCCCTTTTTATCTTCCTTGTTTTTGTGTCGAATCAGTGTGCATTTGGTTTCCAGAAGAGGTCTAATTGTTTGGAGGATACCTGCATATTTAACCTACAAAGCCTTTAAGTTCATCATTACAATTATTACAACTAGCAGACTGCATCAACTGCCTCTCACTATAAATGTTCTAAACTTTCCTTTCAACACTATATTGATGGTATAAAGATATAAATATATAAATTAGATTGTCATATTTTATGTAATTTTCATTTTTGAACAGATTGAATCGAAGGATGATCCCATGTCGACTTGAGTCACTTGCCTGGCACCTTCCCTTTTAACCTAATCTTCATTAGTTCCCATGATCCTCTTCGGGTTTCACAATCCTTCCTCTGCCAGTTAGTGCCTTCTAGTATCTCTTCCTGTTGGTCTACTACCGATTCAGTTCTTGTTGGCAACAATGGTTCTGATGGATCCTCACTAAGAATTGATGGCTCGAAGAGTTTCAATTTGTCAACGTTATTAATAAATTCTTGTATAATTTATTTCTACCAACTAATTACATTGATTATCATCACCTTTAGCGAGACAATTGTGAAGAGTAATTTTTTACGACTCAAATGTTCACTTGAGCGTGGAATTTCCACCAACATCAGTTCTCCCTTATTTTCCATTTTGTTCCTGGCTTAACCTGTCCTTACACACCATCTTGGATCTTCCACGGTTCGATAGCAGAGATAAAAGGTTCATCAAATGCCAAGGTTCTGACCAAGCAATGTATAACATTGTGCCAGAAGTCAGACTTTATTTTACCTTGCCCAATGCTCTGCTAGGAGGTCACTGGCATTCCAGTGCTGAGCCGATGTTAAATGGGCAAATATTTTTCCCCTCGTCTAAGTATCGTTTCCAGACCTAACAGCGATTTCCCTTCGCCTGTGCATCATTTTTCCTTCTCTCTTCATCCACTTCGGGCAGTAATCATATTAATGGCAGTGAGTTGCATGTAAACTTTTTGTTGTGGTATGGTGTATTTTTGCATGTCAAAATTTAGTGGGTCAGTAGTAAATCCCTTGATTTATGCTCTGCGATTTTTGAGCATGGTAGTGGCCGCATCTTGTGGGACGAATTTCTGTTACTAACATATGGCCTTTTTTTATTAATTCTAATTAGCAATTTAATTGTTTAGTACTTTTCCTTGTTGAGAATCTCAACTCTGACAATGGGTAAATGTGTATTCCCAGTTTTAGTTCCATTCCCATTTTTACTGATTTAATTGGAGTAGTAAGCTAGGTGACTTAATCGCTTTCTCGTTTCATTGTTTTAATAATGGTCGGGTAAATTTTGTTTTTACAGTTTTATTTTTACAGTGCAAAATTTATTAATTTATTTTGACAGTTTTATAAAAAGGTTTTATAGAATTATTCTATCTTATATGTTATTATTGTTCTATGTTATATGGAAAAGAGCGTATAATCTTTTAAAATTTATTTATTTAGATTAATGTTTTTTCATAATCCGTAATAACATCGATGTGTTAACATGTTTCTTTACCACTACGCCATATAATGGCAGTATACACTTTTAATGTTTGTTTAAGTGTTTTAGAACAACACTCTGTAATGGCAGGAAAAATTATATTGTTTTAACAACGCCAGGTGGATTATAAACTGCACCAATAATGGCAGTGGGGATTGTAGTTGCCCTTAATGAAATTCTATTGTTTTTATAACTGGCTCTAAGTAAGTTTTGCATTGTTATAATTTAAGAAAAGCATTGTTTATGTTATATTTTAAGAAAAGCACTAATGTATTTTATTTTTAAGAAAGACATTGTTATATTTTAAGTTAAGCATTGTGATAATTTAAGTAAGCATGGTTAGCCTTAGTATATTTTAAAGGAAGGTAGGTAAGTGTTATTATATGCTCTTAACTTTAGGTTGAGGTTGGATTTTTTGGGGATGAAGGTCTAGATATGTTATGTTGTGCCTTGGTTACTAGCATGTTTGTCGCAATGTGACAGCATGATTCCTGACGACGGGATCATTGTGTGCATTGATCGAGAGATACGTATGATGACCTGGCCTTGGGTCATGAGCTTCCTGACAATGATGATTTTGGAATCGATGTACGGTGATTGTTTTGTAATCGGATGATTCGATTTGTTTCTCTCTTGCCGTAAGGTTCTAGTTCATATTTCGGTTTCATTGAAGCTGTTGCATTTGGATTGATTGATGTTTCCTTTAGCCTAGTAGGCGTGGTCTTGCTTGTGATGGGTGGGATGTAGACATCTCCTTTTTCCTCAGAACAGTCACCAGCCTTGAGACCTTGAATGGTCAAAATCGATGGGAACCTGGGCTTGAGCATTGCTTATGTGTCCTGGAGGTCCTAACCTTGCAAGGTAGGACAGGCGAGTAGTCGTTTTATTTTTGTCTAATTTATTTTCGCATGTTGCATCCAATTGCATGATGTGCTAGTATGTTGGGTCGTTATGTTGCCTGTTGCATGGGTTGCGTGTGTTGTGTTCGTCATCAAGTTGCATTGATTGATTGTTGTTGCTATTATCTCCCCATTTAAAAAAAACAAAATTGCACTTGTTATGTGTCGTATGTTGTCGTAACAACAAGGATCATTACAAAGAACAAAATGAAATCAACAAGGCACTCAATTCCAAAGACAAGGTCTATGAGATGTTGCATCGAGGTAGTGAAAAATCTAATAACAAGCATTATATTTCTCATTCCTTCCAAAGTGGGGATCAAGTCTAGTTACATCTAAGAAAGAAAAGTTCAGTAACCCATATAGGAAGATTAAGCCTTTGTGATATGGTCCTTATACCATGCTTGAGAAAATTGGGGAAAATGCTCCTAAGCTTATCATTTTCCCATACCTAAGTTTATATCCAATATTCAATATGGATTTTCTTTGACCCTATTTTCCACCCTTGCTAGAATAGACTAGGTTATAGCCTAAAGATCCAAAAAAAAACGACCTACATGTTTAGGAGCCACTTGCAATCGACACCATTTTTGAACAGTAAGCATGCCATACAAGGATTTAACAATTCCCTTAGACTTTTTTGAGCAATGTTGTTTTTCTCACACCACCCTTACCGTACACACCAATTATGAGTACATCGGGAGCTTCCGAAACCCGGCTCCGTAGCTGTGTCTCTGCAAATTTAATTTCCAAGCCGACCAATCCGTTGTCAAGTTCGTCCTGAAGTAGTACGTCTGCCCGTTGTGGTGCCGCGGACACAATCTATTGAGCACTGAAAAACAAGGAGAAGTCGGTTCTAAGCTGATCATGGAGCTCACGAATAGTTGTGTTCCACTCTCGGATTTGCGTAGAGACTTTGGGGTTGCAAAGGAGGCAGTCAATACACTGTTGCAGCCACAGGTGTTGTGAGCGATGGATCAACTCTCTGGCCATTCCAACTTTACGTTGCATCCTTAGCAAACAATTGTTCAGAGAATCTGATGTCTCCCTCTGTTGATCTTGGAATTGAGAGCTAATATCAAGCAAGAGCCTCTCCATACGATATAATTGTTCTTCCAGAAGGTCACGGTTCTCATCCAAGTGAATTACAGCATCCATCTGTTGGATGAGTTGTTGAATAAGTGGAACAAAAATAGCGCTGCTAATGGTGTTGCCTGTGGTTCCTGTTACAATATCCATTGCTTGCGCCAACATCAAGTGAGATCAGAGCAGAATAACAAATGAAATTACAGCAGAATAGAAGAGATTGTGAATATTATGAATATAACAGAAGGCAGCAAACAATAATGGGTAGAGATGTCCATAGAAAGCTAATTGAAAGGCTAGGTTAATTGAAATATCGGTGAGAATATTTCAATTAAAAGAATCGGTGAGAATAAGATGGTCTTGAAAAGTTAGAGTTCTAATTATTTCGAAAGTCTATATAAGAAAACAAATGTAGAGTAGGTGAGAGGAAGTAGGAGTTTCAATTATTTCAATAGTTTAGAATTGAAAACAACTAAAATCTTAGTGTGTTTCTTTAGTATGCATTAGTATGCATTTGTATTTAGGAAATCCAATGGTCATGATATGATCCCAACATAGAGTGATTTGGCGGTTCATATTTTCCTCGATCTTAACGGTCATTGATTCATGGCTTAACACCCGATTGGTCCATGATCTCTATTTAAAGAGCATGGAGGGTCATTTATCAATGATCAATAGTGAGAAAATCTCTTGTAAAATCTCTTTGTAATATTTTTCTTTTGCATTAATAAACTACTCCAAGTGGTCCCATTGGTTGGGGTCATGGATGTTTCCACGTAGGGGTTTTACCACGTCAAAACATCAGTGTGTTGATATTTGATATGGTTGTCTGATTTTTTACTGAATGTTTTTGTCCTCTGTTGGAATACATTTGTTATCGAACATGGTATCAAAGTTTGTTTGAAGACTCGCTCTTGTTGTAGATCGAGATCGTGAAACCGAGTGGTCTCATCTCCATTTTTTGTCATTTTTATAAATTTTGGGGCTGAGAGGACTGTTCCATTGCGTCCAGAGAACTCGTTTCAGTCTAGAACACTTTTCCTTTCACTCGAAAAGGTTTTTTTTTTCCCAAGATACAACCATTTCAGTCAAATCTAGAGGTATAAAGCCTGAATACACTATTTTTAAATTTTTGCAGAGTATTATTTTGGTTTTATATTATTTGTTTCCAGTTTTCTACTCTTTCATATCTGCATATGCTATTTTCCCTGTGCCCTGTACGATCTCGACAAATCAGAAACAGATAGAAAAATGTGCATTTTCCAGGTAAGCTAACTGAGATCTAAGCCTTGTTGTCATCGAGAAGCAAAACTTTTTTCTTGTATGAAAATAGGTTTTTTTTAGCACGCTCTCCAAGGCCATCTTCAACAACAACAACAACAACAACAATCCTCTTGATAAACAATACAATATGATTTTCTAGACCATTTGGTTAAAAGTTTTCTTATTAAGTAAGAGGTCTTGAGTTCAAGTCTCTCTTTTTGTTAACTTTTTTTCGAAAAAGTTCATGGTCCATTGTAAAGTGTATTTCACTTCAAGTATAAAAGTGAATCACTATAAGTAGCTTTAATATTTTAGAGTTATTTATTTTTCATACAAATTTTCTTTTATAACGTAAATTTATCGTAAAAGTGATCCCGACTTTTTTTTATAAAAGTGGGTCACTTCATAAAGAAACTTACACCATCACGTGGTCCTTTGGTTACCGTTTATGCTTTTTTTTAAAAGGGCATAACTCTCACATCCGAAGTCTATTTTCAGTGTCGTTTTTTAAAAACCGCCTAATTTTTCGAGATTTTTCCATCTAGATCATCAGCTTTAGTTTTTAAATCCATATTATCTACATATTTAATATGTCTTATTCAAGTAATATTTTGCTTACCAGCACCAACTACTTCCAATCGAAATCACATATGGATGATTTATTAAGAAGTAAAGGCTTGTACCGGATTACCTTGGGAAAGGAAACATCACCCACTGATGCTAATAAGAAACTAAAATGGGATAATAGGAATGACGAAGCACATGGATTAATCGAAATGTCCATCTCTCCTGATTTAAGGTTCCACCTTCAATCAATTGATAAACCCAAAGAAGCTTGGGAAAATATTGAATATGTGTTTAGTAAACACAATATTATTTGAGCAGAATAGTTAGAAAATCAAGTACTGACTTTAAGTCCAATTGATTTTGCTTGCACTGAAGACTATCTATCTAAGTTTAAAATTCTCAGAACTTTATGTGAAGAAATTAAGATAAATATAGACGAATATTGTTGCATCTATCTTATTTTTTCTAAGCTAGGTGGTGCATATTCTGTGTTTGTATCTACTTTTTATGCCATGCAAGAGAATATAGGGACAACTTATGTAAAACTCACTCTTGATAACTTTTGTGACCCTTTGATTAGAGAGCAAGATAAGCTTGTACAACTTGGAGTGATCAACACTGCAAGTACCTCCAACAAAGCCTTATTCGTTCATCAGAAAGATAAACCCAAGAATCCCAAGAAGTAACATCCTCACCACAACAACAAGCAATATAAGGGTCCAAAACCCACTCAAACAACTTCAACTCCTAATGGTGACAAAGGAACAAAATATAAAAATAAGAAGACTGACAGAGATTGCAACTTTTGTGATAAAGATGGTCATGATGAGTCCAAATGTTTCAAGAAGATGGTATCTTTAAAAGAAGTGATGAAGAAGCACAACATCAATATTGATTCTAATTCTTCTTCTTCCTCTCACAAGCATGCACTTTCTACTACCGGTTTCTCCTTCAATACAACTTCTACTTCTGATGAGTGGCTTATTGATTCTGGAGCATCTTATCATATGGCTAAGGATAGAGACACATTTTCTGCTCTAAATGAATGTAACACCAATAAAATATTTGTTGGTTATGATTGATATCTTAGTGTTGAAGGATCTGGAAAAGTTCAAGTAGAAAATGGTCATTTCAATAATGTATTATGTGTCCCAATTCTTTCTTGTAACCTTCTATCAGTATATCAAATCACTCATTCATGTGAAGGTAAAATCGTAGAGTTTTCACCTCACCAAGTTGTAATCAAGGATATAAAAGATCCTAATCATGTTCTTGCGACTAGAATTGTTGATGATATTACCAGGTTGTACAAGTTTAACAACTTTGGGTCATCATCTTTTTCATCAGTTTTTGTTGCTCATAGCGATGACTTGAAAAAACTTTGGTATGAGCGGTTTGGTCATCTAAACTACTGTTCATTGCAACAACTATATAATCAATATATGGTTACCGGTATTCCTCTTGTTTCATGCGGAGATGGTGTTCGTGCTAGTTGTGTTCTCAGAAAACATCATCGGGACATTTTTGACAAACATGCCTCTTGGCACGCCTCGGTCCCTTTGCAACTTGTTTATAGTGATTTGTGTGGTCCACTTTCTTCTCCTTCTTTTTCTAGCTGCAAGTATTTCTTAACTTTCATTAATGACTTTTCTAGACGTACTTGGGTTTACTTATTAAAACTTAAGAGTGAATTTTTTGACAATATTTTGGCCTACAAGGCCCTTGTAGAAAAGAAATCTAGACATCACATTCAAAGATTAAGAACAGATTATGGACGTGAATATGTGAACAATAATTTTACAAGTTATTGCACTACACAGGACATCCAAATGCAACACATTGTTCCATATACAGCACAACAAAATGGTGTTCTTGAGAGAAAGAACCACACATTAAAAGAAATGGCTAATTGTATGATCCAATCTAAGGGATTAAGTCTAAAGTATTGGGTGGACACCATCAACTTTGAAAATTACATAGTAAATCACACTCCCACAAAGGCTCTTACAAATATAACACCGGAAGAAGCTTGGACTAAAATTAATCCAGATGTAATTCACTTTCGTGTATTTGGAATTATAGCATGGGCTCACATTCCTAATGAGAAAAGGAAAGCATTGAAGACTAAAAGTGAGAAGTGTATATTTTTTGGTTATTCTGAAGATGTCAAAGTTTATAGACTTCTTCAACCACATTGTAATGAAATTATTATTAGAAGAGATGTTAAATTTGATGAAAATCTCTTGGCCTGTGAGCCTAATTCGACATTTGTTATTTCTTTGGCCTGCGAGCCTAATTCGGCATTTGTGCCTTCTTCGGCCTGCGAGCCATTTTTGGATTTTGTGCCTTCTTCTATTCTGGTTTCTTCTTCAAATGATGACACTGAGGATGAAAATCCACCTCTGTCTTCTCACCTTCCTCCGGATGATTCCTTTGAACCAACATCATCTCCAACTCAACTGCTTCCTAGATGGGTCCATTCAACATGAGAAGCAGCTGGTGATATTGTTGGGGATCCTTCAGATCAGTGTTAGACACATTCATAGTTCCAGTGATCCTCTTCTCTTTTGGCTCAAGTTTTAGAGCCTCGTGATCCAGAGACATCTGTAGAAGCTTCAGGTCATCCATATTGGGATACAACAATGAATGAAGAGTATCGTTCTTTAATAGAAAATGATACTTGAGATCTTGTACCTCTTCCAAAAGGAAGAAAACTTGTCATGTGTAAATGGGTCTACAAAACTTAGTATGCATCCGATGGAAATGTTGAAAGACATAAGTCTCGGTTAGTTTCCAAAGGTTTTTCCCAAGTTGAAGGAATTGACTATAATTAAACCTTTCCCCTATTGCCAAAATGAATTCCATCCACCTTGTTCTTGCCCTTCCTGCCTCACATAAATGGGAGGTCCATCAGGTGGACATTAAATCTGCCTTCTTGCATGGAGATTTGCAAGAAGAAATATACATGGAACAACCTATTGGCTATGTCTAGAATGACTCTAGTCTTGTTTGTCGCCTTAAGAAACCTCTTTATCGTATCAAGAAAGATCTCTGAGCTTGGTATGCCAAAATGGACAACTTTCTTATTGCCACTAGATTCTATAGATGCCATTCTGATGCTAATGTATATACCAAGAAAGTAGGAAGTCATCTCATAGTCTTTGTCCTTTATGTTGATGACCTTATCCTTACTAATAGTAACTCAAAACTTTTAAAGCATGTGAAAACCAGCCTTAATAAGAAATTTGAAATGGAAGACTTAGGTTTTTTGCATTATTTCCTTGGCCTCCAAGTTTTGCAAAACAATGAAGGAATTTTTCTTTCTGAGACTAAGTATGCTTGTGACCTTATTCATCGCTTTCACATGGACAATTGTAAACCAACCCCTTCTCCCTTCCAGTCTGGAGTCAATATTGTTGCCACATGTACTTATCCCGAAGTTGATGCCACCTTGTACCGTCAGTTAGTTGGTATCCTCTTATACTTGACTCATGCATGTCTTGATATTTCCTTTGTTTTTGGTCTTGTTTCACGTTATATGAAAACACCCCACGAAATCCATTGGAAAGAATATAAAAGGATACTTCACTATGTCTGTGGTACAGTTCAGTTTAGGATACATTATAGATCAGGGGGGGCTTCTTTATTGGTTGGTTTCACTAACTCAGACTAGGTCGGCGACCCTGGTGATCGGAAGTCAACTACAAGTTATGTTTTAAGCCTTGGTTCAGGACCTGTCCTTGGGCCTGTAAGAAACAACAAGCTATTGCACTTTCTTCAGTAGAAGAAGAGTACCTAGTAGCGGTAAATGAAAGTTAGGAATCCTTATGGATTCAACATATTATTTCGTATTTTGGTTTCCAGTAGCAGCGTCTGACCAACCTTCGGTGCGAAAATCAAAGTGCCATAAAGCTCACCAAAGAAACAGTTCAACATCAGCACAACAAACACATTGAGCTACACATGCACTTCTTTAGAAAGCTCACTCATGATCAAGTTATTGAAGTGCTCTTTCTCCCTACAAAAGATCAAGTTGCAGGCATTTTCACAAAGTCTCTTATAGAAGAAAATTTTTCCAAACTTCGATCTATGTTAGGAGTTTAGGAAGTTGTCATTAAGGGGCGATAAGCTATGATGCCTCCTTCCTTCTCCTATTGTATCACTATTGTAAATCCTTCAATCATATAACAAGTTGTTCTTAAGGGGGAATGTTAGGATATTTAGACACTTAGGAGTTAGTTAAGATCTACTTGGTTTAATGTGTCGTTAGGTAAAAGTGTGTTTCTTAGTGTGTTTCTTTAGTATCCATTAGTATGCATTTGTAGTTAGGAAATCCGACGGTCACAATATGTTCCCAACATAGAGTGATTGAAAGGTTCACATTCTCCTCAATCTTAATGGCCATTGATCCATGGCTTAACACACAATTGCTCCATGATCTCTATTTAAAGAGAACGGAGGGTCATTTGTCGATGATTGATAGTGAGAAAATCTCTTGTAAAATTTCTCTGTAATATTTTTCTTTTTCATTAATAAACTGCTCCAAGTGGTCGCGTTGGTTGGGGCCATGGATGTTTCCCCATAGGGGTTTTACCATGTCAAAACATTGGTGTGTTTGTATTTGATTTGGTTGTGTGAGTGGTTACTGAAGGTGTTCATCCTCTATTGGAATACATGTGTTGTTGAACAATTGGTTGCATAATTTGTGGGTTGTCTTAAAGAGTCACCTACAAAAAGATATATTTATCAATCAATTGCTTTTATGGCTTCTGTTATCACTGTAAAATTTTCTTTTGAGACCTATCCTTTTAAACCTAGCGGGGGGCTAAGTCAGTATGGAGGGGAGACAGATTGGTAGAGAAAGCCACATCTAGTAGACAACGTTGAATATATCAGAAAGGCGAAGTTGATGGGGCCCAGCGGGTCATAGATCCTGAAACAACCCATATCGACGATCAAGAGAAATATCGGGCTAGAAAATAGCATGAAGGTTAATAGATCAAAGGCAGTTCGGGGAAAATACCATGGTTTCACCTCGCAAGCACTTGGTGCCACCAAGTGCATATCAAGGGGAAAACGAGTAGACATGAAACCACCCAAGATCACTCTGATGTCACGTGTTAGAAAATCATTTAATACATGTCACTTCTAAGGATCACGTGCGAAAAGGGAAGAGTTGATGGCTTAGCCAATCACATTAGTACGATTGTTCGAGTACTTTACGTCGTGCAATGTTGGGTAAGTGCCACCAAAAAGAAGATCTGAAGGCTCATCATTCGAAACTAACAGTCGAGTGCGATAGGCCATTGTCTAGGAAAGCACTTTCACCAGTAATATATGATTAGGCACTCGAAGACAACCGTCCTTCAAAACATAGATAACATTACTCTATTTTGAGAAATCGACACTCCATTTCTAAATGAAGTAATTTCAAACCGGATCAACTACCTAATTTCTGTACGATTGAAGGAGACAAGATTATGTTTTCTGCAAAATTGGGAAAATGGATAAAACAAACCAAGCAGCATCCAGTGAACTAGGATTTTCAACTAATATGGAAAATTCATAAGTGAAGTGGAAAGAGAGGTTGGTTGCACAGATATTAGCAAAAAAGTTTCATACGAAGCCTGCAACAGAGCCAGAAGAATATAAAGAGGTCAGATTAAATCCCATCATGAAATATTTAATCATCAACAAATACATAGACGGGCGCCACAAGCGAGCGGTAAAGAGGAAGTAGAGAAAGCGACAAAAGACAGAAATCAAAGCTGAGGCAGTCAAGAGCATTGGGGAAAACCAGTCAGCTTGCTTGAACACTCTGAAAGAAGAAATCGCCAATCTGGAATACGTTATCAAGCTAAATTGAGCATGTTTAGGAGAATTTTGTAAAAATATGGACATGTGGTGTTCGACAAAAAATAAATCTCGAATATGGCAGTCTTGTTTATAACGCTCCCTATAAAGTAGGAAAAAAATTATTATGCGTTACCTTTTTTTGTAACCAATGTCTATGTTTAAACTGTGGGGAAGTTGAGTCGTGTTGAATCCCATATGTAAATTTTATATATATATCATTCCAAAGATAAAGAAAAGGAGGAACCAAAGAGGGGCCTTCCCCCGTAGCAGGAAAACTTTGTAAAATCTTGGAGCTAAAGTGAATACACAATGCAAAAGCATTTTGAATTCTTTATGAAAAGATTCTAATGGGTGTGATATGAGTTATGTTTTGTCTTATATTGTGTATTTCTCGTGTCTTTGAAATCCCATTTACATTTTCCTGTTTTTTAAATTGGAGAGTTAAAAGTCCAAAATTCGTCTGATGATGCTCTCGACTTAGTGATTTAAATTATGTGATTCTCTTCTTAACTAATTTAGAATTCATTTCAACATGCTCTGATGCAGTTATTTGTTTTCCTTCCCTCTTTCACCATGCAGATTTCAAATTTAAAAACTCAGACTCATTGCCTCATTTAGCCTTTTTCCCCTAGATAGTTCTTATGACTTGCCACTGCTCTATTCATTTTCGACTCCATATCCCCAAATGTCACCCCCATTTCTTCGCCAACAATTTTATAAAAAACCCAAAAACAAACCAAATCTAGCCTCTAATTATCAAAGGAATCTCAAGTGACACGAGAGAGCCCTCTCTGAGTTGAGTAGGCTAGTGCCCAACTCTAAAGCAGGTTGAAACAATTACCCCTGTTGTTTTTTTTATCAGCCGAACAGATTCACATGGTGCTAACATTTTGGCATCGTTGTTAGGGAATGAAGGTGAAATATTACCTGGGAGAAATGACAAAATTCAAATCTGATCACTAATGGTGAAGAGTATTCAAACATAGAAATGTTGTACATCATTCACCTGACAACTCCATTTTCAAGAATCTCAAGTCCAAAGTTTTTACGACGACTCCACTGCCTAAAGACTTAGTAGCCTGAAGATTTTATTGCCGACTCCACTTAAGATTCAAATGAGATTTTGAGACTCCAATGGAAGACAAGATCCCTTGATAGAGGTATGAAAGAACATCATGAGAGAAAACAAGTACCTAAAGTTGAGTTTTTTCCAAGACATCATATTTTTTATTATTAATTACCTTTTGTCCTTTCCTGAACATGCTAAACAAATATTTCTTTACCTACTGCATTCAAATGATGACTATGAGAGTCTTACAATTGTATATCCTCCTCCTAAAGTTATATGGACATCCCCTCAGTTTATCACTGGTTTTGATCAAAATATTCCAGCCGAGCCATGCGATAACCATGACCAAGTTGATGAGCCTTGTGGAACTAAGGTTGATATTCCACCTCTTGTACTTGACCCAACACTCCCCAGGACTCAGCATAGATACAAAGCCTTAAAATCACCTCACATCCTTCATGATTTTCCTCCAAAGAACTATAACTACCTACCTGTGTTTGATGGGGAGCTTGGTGCCATCAGAGTTGAATAACACCTCCAAGAGTTCGACCATTTTATAGATTTGTTTGAGATTGACCATGATGATATTTGGATGAGGGATTTCTCTCAATCATTGAAAGGAGGTACCAAAGAATGGTTTAAACATTTAAATCCAGAGACAATTATCTCATGGGAATAATTGAAGAGTGTTTTTTCGAAGTTCTGGGGTAAGAAGAAATCTCTAAACATGGAGGTTACGGAATTATATGCCTTGAAAGGGAAAAGAAATGAGACTATTTCCACTTTCAGTAGAAGGTTTTCCAGTGTCTATTATGATTTTCCTAAAGAGATTCAACCCACTGAAGTTGCTGCCATGCTCCAGTATACCCCCACTCTTCGCCCATATTTGTCTTTCCTCCTGATGGAAAGAAAACCTAAGACCTTACAAAAAATGTTTGATGATGCTAAGGAGATTCAACATAATACCCTAGTATGTGAACATATTTGAAATGAGAGTTTGGATGTTCCAGGACATGAAAGTGAATATGAACAAGAAAAGGTGGATTGGAATCTTGAGCATAGAGTTGATAACATAATAGGTCCTCTTGAAGTTTTCAATGCTTATGATTTTGCAAAAGACTGTATTCCACTGATTGAAAACAAAAGTGTTGATTTAGCTTCTGGTCCATTCCATGATGAGGATAAAACTGATTGTTTCATTTATTCATTTGTGGGCAGTCAAGAGGATGAGTTTGTGAATCAATATGATGTCCCAAGTTTTTTCTTGTTATATGACATTGCAGATGTTGTTGATTTTCCTATCTATGATGAATATGACGATGACTGTAATGTTGACTTCCTAGAACAAATATATGTGTGTTCTCTATCAAAAAATATTCCTTTTCAGTAATGTAATGGGAGCAATCAGCCTACATGTCACAATTACAGAGAAGAAAGTATTGAATTAGCTGAAGGGAATTCTTTGCCTTTGCACTTTTCTTCATTTAAATTGTTGAAATAAAATTCTAAGATCATCATTGAAGTGAAGGAATGTGTATTGATGCCAAATCACACTGATTCACTGGAAAAAAATGACAACAAATTGCAACAATCTTCTCTTGTGTTTGACAATCCTGGTACTTGTTATGTAGAAAGACTTGTCAGTTCCAAATTCCAGCCATTGGTCAAAGATGGATCTAAAAATGTGTGTTCAGAAATCCAAAGAAAATGAAAAAGGTTTTGGATCAGGTGAAAGAACCTTGCCATTGTGTTTTGCTTCTTTCAAATTGCTGAAGAAAAATTCTTATGATGTTTTGAATCAGAAATCTTCCAGGCATGATACTGAATATGAAGAAAAAAATGAACTTGCAAATGAAAACTATCTTCCATTATGTTTTTCTTCCTTTGAAACGTTGAAAGAAAGTCATGAGATAACAGAGGTAGCAGGTAAGTCTGACTGCATTCACAGTGGAAATATTTTACATGAGCAAATTGTTATCAGTAAGGAAGATCAACGACCTTCACATACGTTGGATGACCATATGACCGATTACATGGGAGGTTATTTTAGTTTAAAATTGCAGCCTGCGCTCAACTACCAGCCTGAAAATGAAGATGAAGCTGATCAAGAAATTGTTGTTAAAAGTCATTTTCCTTCCCCTGAAACTAATATAGATATGCAACAAGATTTCTAGCAAGACAAAGTGTTTCAAAGTTGTCTTTCTTCTCATGAGAATGACGTGATGGTCCAATTCCTAAGTATCCTAAACAGAAATGAGGTTTCTATAAATGCATCCATGGAAACTCTAAGTCGTGAAATAGTTCATGATGATAGCTTTCCACACTCGCTAGAAAATTATAAGCAGGTATTTACTTCCATTCATTCATTAGAAATTCAAAGTGACGGTCCTTGAGCAAATCTCCAAAAGGTTTATAAAACCACATCATAACTATTTGATGAACAAGAAGATAACGTCGATGCACATGATGTGGTTTTCATATTTAAAATATGTATAAATGTTTTTTCCAGGATGCATGGAAAGATACAAAAACTTGATGCTGTTATTTCATTCAAAAATGCTCCCAGGATTGAAAAAGTGAACCAAGAACCAAAAACACTTGTGAGGGAAGCCTGTTCTTCTGTCTTAGCTCTTGAAAAAGGAATATTTCTTCATGTGTTTCATGACCCCATGGCATGTTATATGGCGAATCTTTATAATCAAAATCTACAAACAATGGTGGGTTGTACGCTTAAGAATAAAGGGAGTGATGAATCAATATTAGTATTAGATATGGGTCGCTTTACACCAGAGGTTGTTCTTCATCCATGGTTGTCTTTTGTTTTAGGAAACTATTACTTCCAGCCTTCTCAGCAAATCTATCATCTTCTTTGGAAAAAATGAGATATAGTTTGGACCTTGTGCATACATTGGAAGATTCATTTGTGATTCTAATAGAAATAGTATACAGTCCCAATATTTTTAAAATCCTAGAAATCAAATTCGTATATAACTTCCCAAAGGAATCGTTGGGAAGTAAACATTGGAGCAAGCATGTGCAAAGAAAACAAATAATTGATAAAATGTTGGCATGGCTGCATTAGAATTATGATTTCACTTGATTGGCAGCTCCTTTCAACAGTTAGGGTAGGTAGGTATGAATAAGCTTATTGGCCAAGCATTTTTCCATTTGGATTTTCAGTAGTGTGTACAGTCAGATTTTTGTGGTGTATTCAATGCTCAGTATCTAGTTGAGAGTAGTATGCAGAGTTTGGTTTTCAGCAGAAACTAGTGACAAGTCGGAGCAGGATACAAACACATGTTTTGGGAGCAGTTCGATGGAGCAGGCACTAGGTCTACTATTCTTTGCTACCTCGTAGGAAGAATAACATCCCCAGTTGAAGCCTATGTTATCACTGTAAAATTTTATTTTGAGACCTAGCCTTTTAAACCTAGTGGGGGTCTAAGTCAGTATGGAGGGGAAACAGATTGGTGGACAAAACCACATCTAGAAGAAAGCGCCAAATATAGCAGAAAGGAAAAGTTGATGGGGACCAATGGGTCACAGATCTTGAAACAACCCAGATCGATGGTCAAGAGAAATATCAGGAAAGAAAATAGCGCGAAGGTTAATTTCTCGAAGGTGGGCTGAGAAAAATACCATGGTTTCACTAATACATTTGGGTCAAATTCTGATGGTGTGTTTGACGCAATTGCCACTTTCTATTGTCAGAAGACCGACAAACCGTGGGCCCCCTCAAACATCGTTTCATAGGACGTCATTTTTCCGACGACCTAGTTTTCGTCTGTATTGCAACATTATATGACGCCATGTGTCATCATAAATTGGATTGTCCAACCCCATATTGACGTTGTAAGACTGACGTCTAGGTCATGGCAATACCAACATTGTAAACGTGGCAAAAGGGACATTTCAAACGTGGCAATAACTACGTTGTAAATGTGGCAAAAGGGATGTTTAAAACGTGGCAATACCGACGTTGTAAACGTGGCAAGAGAGACGTTTCAAACGTGGCAAGAGAGATGTTTAAAAGGTGGCAAAAGAGACGTTCTTAAGGTGGCAAGAGAGACATTTTAAAGGTGGCAAGAACGATGTTTCATAGGTGGCAAGAGAGACGTTTCAGAAGTGGCAAGAGAGACGTTCTGAAGGTGGCAAGACTGACGAGACGAGGTATTAGCTCCGACGTGGTTGCTGTGGGAGCGACACTCTTGGACATGGAAAGAACGATGTCCATCACGTGGAAAGAGTGACATCCTGGAGTTACTAGCTCCGACGTGGTTGCTATGGGAGCGACAATCTTGGAGGTGGAAAGAGAGACGTCTTTAACATGGAAATAGCGATAGGAAGAGAGTGAAAGACATCGCAATTGCCACCTTTGTGTAGGCATTTAAAAAAAAATACAATATCAATATCAAGACCTAATAGTCATTCCAAGCCCAAAGGAGGAGTAAGTCATA
>JASDQU010751797.1:3705-14526 GCA_032191745.1 Picea mariana
TTAGGTCAAGAGTCATGGTTTCAGGCACATGGCTTTGGTAGCCCATGAATTGCATACTCCATTGAAATTAACCTAGAGGTGAGAGGTGAATTCTCTCTTGGTTGGCTTGGACAAATTCGGTCAAGGAAGTATATCTTTGTTGGTTATAGTGATGGAGATAAGGGATGTAGATTGTGGGATCCTACGACCCACAAAATCTTCATTAACAAAGATATGTACATGGAACAATCAAAAGTTGTTTAGGATCGCAAAGGGAGATTTGTTTGCAAACTCAGGGAATCATTATATGGCTTAAGGTAACCAAGAAATGGTACAAGATGTGTGATTCCTTCATGGTGAACCAATTTTTTTTAAGAAGTGAGTGTGATTATTACATTTATAGCATATTCATTATCTTGGTGTTGTGTTGATGATATTCTTGATGCAAGAAAAGCATGGTTGAGGTCAATAAGTTAAAGGTTTTAGTTGGTTAGGATGTTTCACATGAAGGATGTAAGAGAAACAAAACAAATCTTGGGCATAGAAGTATACAGAGACGGAAAAAAAGGCAAGTTGTGGTTGTCACAAGTCTATGGAAAAGATATTGATGAGGTTTAGTATGAACATTGTGAAATTGGTAAATATCCCTTTAGCTTTCCATTGTAAACTTTCTTCAAGTTTATGTCTTAATAATAAGGAAGAAAATGATTAAATGTCTCGTGTACCTTATGCAAATGCAGTAGGATGGTTGATATTTGCGATGGAATGTTCAAATATTTCACATGCAGTTGGTGTTTTCAGTAGATACATGGCAAAACCAGGTAAAGAGAATGGAAATGGGTGCTTCGGTATCTTAGAAGCATGAGTATCATGTACACTGGATGCAATGATTTAGTCAAAATTTATGCCAATTGATGCAGGAACATCGTCATCAAAGCGCAAGTGGAGGACAACTCAGCGCCCTAGCGTGCATTTTGAATTTAAAAATGTCATGTCATAAAATATCTTGAAAAGATTGTAATTAAAGAAGATCTTAAATGTTAGGAGGTTGAACCATCACGTGAGATCGATGGAGATTGTATTTTCTTTAATGTAGTTAATTGCACTACATATATGAAGCATTCACTCTTATCTGTTTGTACCGATCATTTATTGTAATAATCCTTAGTAGTTGAAAGCTTTTAATTTGATAGGATAACACTAAGGTAGTCGAAGGGAAAATCTCTATGAGCCCTCTTGTATAAATATATGTGTTTTATGCCCAAATGAGGTTGTTGAAGGTTGTTGAAAGTTATTGAAGATTATTGTAGCTGAAGACTGTTGAAGCTTATCGAGTTGTATGAGCCCATGTACATATCATTTGAATGAATATAACAGAGAAGCGTTGATCCAAATGTTTGGTGTTGTTGTTACTGTGTCTATCTGAATGAATGGTAAGATTTTTGTTTAATTGTCATTCTCTGTTATTATTTGTTCTTATGTTATGAACGCATTACATGGTTGAATGTACGAATATGTGAGGATTAGATAAGTTTTAATTGTTTCTCTTCTACAATCTCATGCAAGGAGTGCATAGTGTACGCAAGGTGCGTGTTGACAGCATAATGTCCGCAAGGTGTGAGTTGATAGAGTCTAGTTTGACTAAGAAGCTTAGGAGAGATAACTTGAAGTTCATTTGCAAGGAGTGAAAAGGACCACGCAAGGTGTGCGTAGGCAGAAACAAAATCAACATCATATTGTTCAGGAGGAACAATTGAGTCGTGCAAGAACTGTTGCAAGGAGTGCAAAGTTGCCCACAAAAGGGTTATGTGAAAGAACCTTGTTGCAAGGTGTGCTCAGGATCGACATTTGGCTAAGTGTCGAAGAAATATTTTGAGAAGTTAGAAGTTTCGAGAAGGAACAAGCTCAGAAGAGATAACGGATGGAAACTCTTCAGTAGGGAGGAGCCCACTAAAATTTTCACAATCAACAAACAAGATCCATTCAGAGGAATCAAGATCTTTCTAGACCATGAAATCTGGGAAAGTTGCTCAGAGGATAGTCTTAAAATCCTTCGGCACTTCATGTATTCATAGGTTTGAAAGTATATAAGGAGAAGGATCGTCAAAGTATCGAAGAGGCGAAGTGAAATCCTAGTCGTCGGTATCAAGGAGAATACATGGCAACAAATCCAAGAGTTCGAGAGATAAAGCTCCGGACGATTTGTGTGGAGTAAAGGACAATTCTCGTGAAGTCACGAGGGCTGGAGAAATATGGACAGTTGGATCTAGAAGGACGCGTGGCAGAGATACGCATACTTCAAAAGAAGAGCACTTCAGAGAAAAGTCTGTGTGGAGTGTACAAAACTCCCGAAGCCCGAATTGTCGAAGTAAATCGTGGTCATCGATTTGAAAGGGAAACATGTGATCAGATCGTGGAATTTAGAAGGGTGCACTCCGGAAAAGAAAGGAGGAAGTGGAGCCATTGACTAGAAGTCGTCCGAAACTCCAAGAGGTAAGAAGTTAATCCTAGCCGTCAGTGGTTGGGACACGTGGTGTCAGATCTATCACTTCGGCGGTAGGACACTTCGCGGAAATTGGAGAATAAAATCCCGAAGGTCGAAGCCAACAGGAGTCGTTGATGAACAAAGGGACATGTGGAGAGTGGAGATTCACTCTAGAGAATTTTCACTACGGGAGAAGTGAAGTGTGAAGGCACGAGAACTCTCGAAGGCTGAAACGTTGGAGTTCATCTGCGTCGTCCATTGGAACAAGACACGTGGTGGAAGATCGATCACTTCAGAGGATTTACACTCCGAGAGAAATAGGACTAGAGGAACGTTGACTGGAATTCGTCTGAAGTAGGGACAAGGGAGAATCTTGACTGTTGGTCAAGGTGAGAACGTGGCACTAGATCCATGGCTCCAGATACGAAGCACTTTGGAGGAAAAGTTGTTTAGAACGCTCGAAACTTTCGATGTCAGAGTCCCAAAGTGAATCATAGTCGTTGGTTGTTGGAGGAGCACGGATCGTAGGTCTTGTCTGGGTGATTTCGTCGGTCCGTAGTTCGGGGAAAAAGGAATTAGCTGCACTAGAAACAGTCGAAGCCCGAAGTTGCAAAGAGGGCTAGCCGAAGGTCATAGCCCATGGTCATAAGGAAGTGGGGCCTAGCAAAAGAGCTAGTGCTCGCCACTTAGAGTTACCAGAAGTGCTAGAGAAGGGCACGGGTGAATCAAACCACGTGGATAACAAAGAAGGGACCTGTGTGAATTGATTTCAGGGTCTAGCAGAGACCCGAAAAGCTGATTCAGCTCAGTTTATTGAAGATCCTTGACCGGGAGGTCGCGCAACCCCGAGGAGAGAAGGGGGGTTGCATCAAGTGGTATCAGAGCCTAAGAAAAGGTTATGTTTGATACCATCAAGTGGTATCAGAGCCTCAATTTGTGCTTTGTGTAAAAGAAGTAAGTAGTATGATAAAATCAAGTGGTATCAGAAAGAAAAGTTTCTTTTTAAGCTCTGTGTGGAGAAAGATCAGCACAATGTCGCCTAGAAGACGTGTGGAGCGACCTATAGCAAACCCAGTTGTGGAAAGGGAGATGAGAGAACTTCGTGCAAGATTAGATGCTATGGAGACAACACAAAGGAGAGCACCTGATGTTGGAGATGTCATTGATGCAGAGAGTGAAGATGTGGAAGTTGAAGGAGCTGCAGGAGAAGATGYTGCAGAAGAACGCTTGTTGAAAGCTATTGTCAAATTGGGAGCAAGAGAAAAAATAGAAATCCCAATGTATGAAGGMAACTTAGATGTTGAAGAATTGTTGGATTGGATAAGAGAAATGGAAAAATACTTCGACTATGAAGAAGTTGATGATGAGAAGAGAATAAAACATGTTGTCATCAGATTGAAGGGACACACAACACTGTGGTGGGATGAACTACAGGCTGACAGATGAAGCAAKTGAAAGCAAAAGATCAAGAACTGGGATAGAATGGTAGCCAAGCTGAAGGATAAATTCATACCCAAAGACTATCAGATAAATCTGTTCAGGAAATTATAGAACCTAAGACAGAAAGGACAGATAGAAAAAGAATACACCGAGGAATTTTATAAGCTAAACATCAGGGCTAGACAGAGAGAGAAAAATGATGAAAAGGTTGCCAATTATATTAATGGTTTGAGATATGAAATCCAATATGAAATCAGCATGATAACGATGAGAACAGTGGAGGATGCTTATCAGATTGCATTGATGGAAGAAGAGAAGTTGGCCAGGAAACAGAGCTAGCGAAGAAGAGGAAGAAATCTAAATAGAGGTAAGGGAATTTTCCATGACAAGGCACAGAAGTCGAAGGTTGATACTGGAAAACCACACAGTCACTCAGAAAGAGGAGGAAGTTCCCAAGGGAGACAATATGGTGGAAGAAATGATTTTCCTCGAGGAAGAGGAAGAGGCAGAGGAGGAGAGGTGAAGTTTTATGCATGTGGAAAAATAGGACACATGTCTTGGGAATGCCCCGCGAGAAAGAAAGGAGGAGGTGAAGCTCACATTTCATAAGCATAGAAGCAGAATGTTGAGGAAGAATGTGCAGAATATGGGAGATATTTGATGATGAAGAAGGTTCTCTTGAAGCCAGAGCTGGAAGTGGAAAAACCAGTGCAGAGGAACAATTTGTTCAAAACTGCTTGTAAGACCAAAGACAGGGTATGCAAGGTGATAATTGGCAGTGGAAGCACTGATAACTTGGTATCCACAGAAATGGTGGAGAAATTGGAGCTGGAGACAACTACACATCTGAGTCTATATAGAGTCTCATGGTTTCATAAAGGACACCAGGTAATGGTAACTAAACAATGCCTAGTTGAATTTAAGATAGGAGGATATAGAGATGAGATTCTGTGTGATGTGATTCTCATGGATGTATGTCATGTCTTGTTGGGGAGACCATGACAGTTTGACAAAAATGTCATTCATGATGGGAGAAAAAATACTTATGCCYCGGAGAAAAATGGTAGAACACACATGCTACTACCAATAGAGAAAAAGAAAGTGAAGGAAGAAGCCAACACAAGTATACTTCTCATGAGTGGGAAGGAACTCCTAAGTGAAGTCAAGAAGGAATAGAAGATGCAATTTGTTGTGGTGAGGAAGTCTAGAGTCATTCTTACAAGTATTTCTATGGATGATCTGCCTAAAGAAATTTAGAATATTATAGAATTTTGCTGACATAGTAGTGGATGAGTTACCTCGCTCACTACCACCCATCAAGAGTATCAACCATCACATTGATCTTATACCAGGAGCGAGTATAGCGAACAAAGAAGCATACAGATTGTCACCTCAAGAGAATGAGGAGGTAAAGAAATAAGTCCAGGATTTTATGGACAAGGGTTTAGTCAAAGAAAGCTTGTGTTCATGCGCAGTACCAACTGTGTTGAGTCTGAAAAAAGATGGAGGATGGAGAATGTGTACATACTCAAGAGCCATAAACAAAATCACCATCAGGTACAAATTTCCTTTGTCGAGGATGGATGACTTAATGGATTCTCTGAGCGGAGCAAATTATTTTTCAAAAATAGACCTGAAAAGTGGATATCACCAGATAAGGGTGAGAGAAGGTGATGAGTGGAAATCAACCTTCAAAATGAACGAAGGGTTGTATGAGTGGCTTGTTATGCCATTTGTCTTAACAAACTCCCCAAGTAATTTTATGAGGTTGATGAATGAGGTATTGAAAGATTTTATTGGCAAGTTTGTGATTGTATATCTGGATGATATATTGGTCTTCAGTAAAACTGAAGAAGAGCATTTGAGACACTTAACGTTAGTGATGAGAACATTGCAGCGAGAGAAGTTGTTGGTAAACCTGAAGAAATCCTCTTTTATGAAGACATAACTTTATTACCTGGGTTTTATAATCTCTTCAAATGAATTGAAGATGGATCCAGAGAAGGTGAGAGTAATCAGAGAATGGCCATCGCCAAGGAGCATATTCGAGGTGAGAAGCTTCCATGGATTAGTGAGTTTCTATCGGAAGTTCATTAGAAATTTCAGTAGTATTTGTGCACCTATATTATATACGGTGAAGAAGAGACATAAATATTTTAAGTGGACAGAAGAAGCTGAGAAAAATTTAAGGATATTGAAGGAGAAGATAACAAAACAACTAATTCTGGTCTTGCTAGATTTCGAGAAGACATTTCAAGTATGATGTGATGCTAGTGGAGTAGCAATTGGAGCAGTCTTGAGCCAAGATAATAGGCTTGTTGCATATTTCATTGAGAAGTTGAATGACAACAAGATGAAGTACTCCACATATGATAAAGAATTTTATGCAGTAATTCAAGCCTTAAATAAATGGAGGCACTACCTTGTTCCAAAAGAATTTGTTTAGTATAGCGATAATTAGGCTTTACAATTCATAACCAGACATGAGAAGTTAAATCAAAGACATGCTAAGTGGATAGAGTTTATGCAAAATTTCACTTTTGTCATTAAACATATTTATGGTAATGCTAACAAAGTTGTCGATGCATTGAGCAGGAGATGTCTGATTCTGCAGGAATTTCAAGTGAAAACCTTAACGTTCAAACACCCTAAGGAGATGTACTGTGATGATCCATATTTTAAAGAGGCGTATGAAGCATGTGAAAATCATTTTCTCATAGACAGAAGTCAGTGGACAGAGTATTTGATTCAAGATGGATTGTTGTTTAAAGGTAGCCAGTTGTACATACCAAAGTGCTCGATGAGAGATAATCTTCTGAAAGAAAAACATTGTGGAGGTCTAGTAGGACATTTTGGCCATGACAAGACATTTGCACAATTGAAAAGTTCATACTATTGGCCAGGTATGAGGGCAGAGGTGAAGAAATTTGTAAACAGATGTAAGATTTTCCAGTATGCAAAGGGGAAGTGATTCCATATTTGTTGTAGTATATAGATTCTCAAAGATGGCACACTTTATTCCATGCCATAAAACTAATGATGCAACACACATTGCAAATCTATTTTTCAAGGAAGTTGTGAGACTTCATGGGTTTCCCAAGAGTACTGTCTCAGACTGAAACACTAAATTTGTTGGTCATTTATGGAGAACATTGTGGAAGAAGATGGGGACGAAATTGTCCTTTAGTTCAACATATCACCCTCAAATAGATGGATAGACTGAGATGGTAAATTGGAGTTTAGGAAATTTGTTGAGGATTCTAGTCACTGAACATCATAGCCAGTGGGATCAGATTATATCACAAGCATAGTTTGCCTACAATGACTCACCAAACAGGAGTACAGGGAAGATTACATTCCAGATAATATATGGGATGAAGCCAAGAGGAGTATCATCGTTGAGATATTTGGAGAAGAATGAATTTAGAAGCGTCGGAGCATAAGACTTCGCTGCAGAAATGAAGAAGCTTCATAATCAGATCAAAGAGAAATTGCAGAACAACAACAAAGAATATAAATGCAGAGTTGATCAACATAGGAGAGAACTTCAATTTGAAGTGGGAGATCAATTTTTGGCACATCTCAGAAAGGAAAGGTTCCCAAGGGGAACATATAACAAACTGAAGTTGAAGAAGATAGGACCGTGAAAGATCCTAAGGAAATTTGATGCCAATGCTTATGAAATAGAGCTTCCAGAGGATGCGGGAATATCGCCCATATTCAACATTTCATACCTTTATCCTTACAAGGAAGATGACACCAAAGGATCAGAAGATCAAAAAGAGATACAATGGGAGAAGAAGATGCCTATAGAAGAAAAGCTACAGATGGAGAAGATCATAGATCAGAGGATTTGTAAGAAGACCAGGAGGAAGACTTATTTTGAGTATTTGGTAAAGTGGAAAGGACACCCAATAGAAGATGCCATTTGGGTGAATGAAGCAAATATTCAGAAGCATGGAAAGTCAATGTAGGAGCTCATGGACATGAGTCCATGAATTTTTTTCCAGAGGAGTATGTTGCATGAGCATTGTCATCAAAGCACAAGTGGAGGACAACTCAGCGCCCTAGCGCGCATTTTGAAGTGATTTTGAATTCAAAGATGGCATGTCATAAAATATCTTGAAAATATTGTAATTAAAGAATATCTTAAATGTTAAGAGGTTGAACCATCTTGTGAGATCGATGGAGATTGTATTTTCTTTAACGTAGTTAATTGCAGTATAGATCTGAAGCATTCGCTCTTATCTGTTTGTACCGATTATTTATTGTAATGAGCCTTAGTAGTTGAAATCTTTTAATTTGATAGCACTAAGGTAGTCGGAGGGAAAATCTCTATGAGCCCTCTTGTATAAATATATGTATTTTATGCCCAAATAAGGCTGCTGAAGGTTGTTGAAAGCTGCTGGAAATTATTGTAGTTGAAGACTGTTGAAGCTTATCGAGTTGTATGAGCCCATGTACATATCATTTGAATGAATATAACAGAGAAGCGTTGATCCAAATGTTTGGTGTTGTTGTTACTGTGTCTATCTAAATGAATGGTATGCTTTCTGTTTAATTTCCATTCTCTGCTATTATTTGTTCTTATGTTATGAATGCATTACATGGTTGAATATATGAATCTGTGAGGATTAGATAAGTTTCAATTGTTTCTCTTCTACGAGCTCATGCAAGGAGTGCATAGTGTCTGCAAGGTGTGTGTTGACAGAGTCTAGGGTGACTTAGAAGCTCAGGAGAGATAACATGGAGTTTCATATGCAAGGTGTGCATAGTGTCCACAAGGTGTGTGTTGACAGAGTCTAATTTGTCTCATAAGCTCAGGAGAGATAACTTGAAGTTCATTTGCAAGGAGTGCAAAGGACCACGCAAGGTGTGCATAGGTGGAAACACACACAACGTCATATTATTCAGGAGGAACAATTGAGTCGTGCAAGAACTGTTGCAAGGAGTGCACAGTTGCCCATAAATGGGTTATTTGAAAGAACCATGTTGCAAGGTGTGCTCAGGATCGACATTCGACTAAGTGTTCTAGAGACATTCTGAGAAGTTAGAAGTTTCGAGAAGGAACAAGCTTAGAAGAGATAGCAGATGGAAATTCTTCAGTAGGGAGGAGCAAACCGAAAATTTCACAATCAACGAGTAAGATCCATTAAGAGGAATCATGATCTTTCTAGACCGTGAGATCTGGGAAAGTTTCACGGAGGATAGTCTTAAAATCCTTCGGCACTTCGTGTATTTGGAGGTTTGAAAGTGTCTAAGGAGTGAGATTGTCGAGGTCCCAAAGAGGCGAAGTGAAATCCTAGCTGTCGATATCAAGGAGGATATGTGGCAACAAATCTAAGAGTCTGGGAGATAAAGCTCTGGAAGATTTGTGTGGACTAAAGGAAAATTCTCACGAAGTCGCGAGGGTCGAAGAAATATGGACCATTGGATCCAGAAGGACACATGGCGGAGATCCGTGTACTTTGGAAGAAGAGCACTTTGGAAAAAAAAAAAATTGGAGTGTACAAAACTCCCGAAGCCCGAATTGTCGAAGTAAATCGTGGTCGTCGATATGAAAGGGATATGCGTCATCAGATCATGGAATCAGAAAGCACTCCATAAATGAAAGGAGGAAGTGGAATCATTGATGAGAAGTCATCCGAAGCTCTAAGAGGTAAGAATTTAATCCTAGCCACTAGTGGTTGGGACACCTGGTGTCAGATCTATCACTTCGGGGAAATTGGAGAGTAAAATCTCGAAGGTCAAAAGTCCCGAAGGCCGAAGGTAACAGGAGTCGTTGATGAACGGAGGGACACATGGAGAGTGGAGATTCACTCCAGAGAATTGTCACTCTGCGAGAAGTGAAGTGTGAAGGCACGAGAACTCCTGAAGGCTGAAACGTCGAAGTTCATCCGAGTCGTCCATTGGAACATGACACGTGGTGAAAGATCAGTCACTTAAGAGGATTTACACTCTGGGAGAAAGAGGATAAGAGGAGCATTGATTGGAAGTCATCCAAAGTAGGGACAAGGGAGAATCTTGACCCTTGGTTGAGGTGAGCACGTGGCACTGGATCTGTGGCTCCGGGTGTGGATCACTTCGGGGGAAAAGTTGTTTGGAACACTTGGAACTCCCGAAGTTGGAGTCCTAAAGTGAATCACAGTCATTGGTTGTTGAAGGAGCGTGGGTTGTAGATCTTGTCTGCGTGATTTCTCCGGTCCGAAGTTCAAGGAAAAAGGAATCAACTGCACTCGAAATATTCGAAGACCGAAGTCGTGATGGCGACTATCCGGAGCTCATAACCCGTGGTCATAAGGAAGCGAGGCGTAGAAGAAGAGCTAGCGCTTGCCACTTTGAGTTACCAGAAGTGCCAGATAATGGCGTGGGTGAATCGAACCGCGTGGGTAACAACGAAGGGACCTGTGTGAATTGATTTTAGGTTCTAGCAGAGACCCGAAGAGCTAATTTGGCTTAGTTTATTGAAGATCCTTGACCAGGAGGTTGTGCAACACCTAGGAGAGAAGGGGGGCTGCATCACCAATTCAGGAGGTT
This sequence comes from Picea mariana, assembly GCA_032191745.1. NCBI lineage: Eukaryota > Viridiplantae > Streptophyta > Pinopsida > Pinales > Pinaceae > Picea > Picea mariana. Next base: position 14,147 of record JASDQU010751797.1, read on the forward strand.
TGGACAAGAGGAGATCTACCTCGGGTTCATATTATTGATGGAGGTGGAGTGGTCCATACTAGAGCAAACTGTGCAGACATGTTCACATAACCAATTTATTAGTGAACCTATGGTGGTGTTTTGTTTCTCTTGGCTTTCAGGAAAGGTGATGATTGATTCATTGGGAATTGTATCATCTAAATTGTTGTCAAGGTGGATATTGTTGGGTGGTGAAAAAAAACATCTTTCCGTTACAATATGAGGCAGGTTTCTCAAGTGTTCAACTTTCCATATTCCTCGAAATGATTGATAATATCTTGTTTAAACATGGAATCCCATGAGGTGGTGCTCCATGAGAATTGTAAATTCATTTCTCCACTTGGATGAGTATTAATGTAATC
>JASDQU010751798.1:3860-17109 GCA_032191745.1 Picea mariana
CCCATGTCTTCTTTGCAAAAAGTTGTGTAGATTATTGTGGGGCAGAACTCCAAGTTTCTGTCGAAGATACTCAAATGTCTCTCTTCGGAAAGGTTTGGTGAAGATATATGAAATCTATTCTTTTGTCCCAATGTACTTCAACTTGATATTATTTTCTATAAATTTTTCTCATATAAAGTGTAACTTAATCAAAATATGTTTTGTCTTGGAATGCATCACTGCATTCTTGGAGATACTTATAGCACTCATATTGTCACAAAATATTGGAATAAGCTCATCATATTTTACTTGTATGTCTTGTAGTGTTTTGTTCATCCAGAGGACCTGAGTACAACATGTTGGTTCCACAATATATTCTACTCATAATATAGAAAAGGATACTAAGGATTGCCTCTTACTTAACTAGGACACCAAACAATCACCAAAGTATAAGGCTACTCCACTAGTAATTCTACTATCATCAATGCTTCCTGCCCAATCCACATCTGTGTAGGAGACCATAGTCATCTCATTCTCTTTTGGATACCACAATCCAAACTACGTTGTTCCTTGAAGATATATGAAGATCCTCTTTACTGCCATAACAAGAGTTTCCTTCGGTACCATTTGAAATCTTGAAACCTATCCAATTGCTTGCATCACATCTGATCATGAGGCTATCACATAGAGTAGGTTTCCAATCATTGACCTATAGAGTATTTGATTGAATTCCTTGGATTTCATAATCTTTTTTCAACTTGAAACCAGTCACCATAGGAGTACTTACGGGTTTGGAATCTTCCATTCTAAACTTCTTCAACATCTCTTTGATGTACCTGGTTTGACAAATGAAAATACCTTCATCTAGTTGAGATATCTCAAGTCCCAAAAGGAAATTCAACTCACCAAGTATGGACATTTCAAATTCATTCTGCATATCTTTGGAAAACTTCTTACTCATCTTGTCATCGTCACTTCCAAATATGATGTCATCCACATACACTTAAATAATAAGTACGATGTCCTGATCCACTTTATGTAAATATTTCTATATGAATTTCCTTTTCTGAAACCTTGTTGTTGTAAGTACTTGTACAGTCTTGAATACTAGGCTCTAGGGGCTTGCTTGAGTCCATACATAGATTTCTTCAATCTGCAAACATAGTCTTCTCTTTCTAACAATAGAAACCCTTTTGGTTGTTCGATGTAGAATTCTTGTTCTAATTCTCCATTTAGAATTGTTGATTTTACATCCATCTGATATACTCTGATCCTTTTAGAACATGCATAGGCCAGGATCATTTTGATTGCTTCCATTCTAGAAATAGGATCAAAATTTTATTCAAAATCTACTCATTCAACATGAGCATATCCTTTTCATACTAGACTTACCTTCTTTCTGGTTACCTATCCATCTTTTTTTTCTTTTTTTTTTGAACACCCATTTTGTACTGTTCACAATTTGTCCTCAGGTCTTGGAACTAGTTCCCATGTCTCATTATTCTTCATTTGATTCAATTATTCTTCCATGGTCTTGATATAATGTTCATCATTGATGGCTTCCTCAAAGCTACTAGGTTGAACTGTGGATAGTAATGGTATGTGTATTTCTTTTGGTGTACGTACATGTTTGCTTCCTCTGGTTTCTATTCTTACATGTTTATCTCCAATAATTTTTTTCTAGTGGATGATTCTTCTAAACCTGGAGGTTAGGTGTCCTGGAATGTATCTGAAAATATTGTTAGTCATTTTCTTCTTGTTTTTCTTCTGGATTCTTCTCTTCTTGCTATTCTTCTCCCTCTTTTTCTTTTAGTTCTTCTTCTGCTTCCTACTCTTTTGAATTTCTTCTTTCTTCTCTAGTCTTCAACACATTTGTTGAAAATCAATATTTACATTGTTTTTTTCCACTATTTTTTGAGTCTTTGATCTGGGTGGATATCGGTGGCCACCCACCTATTCCAACTAGCTCAAAACAGTCTTATGGAAATTTACTATTTTTAGCAATTTTTCGGTTCCTAAATTTCTGGGGTCATTTTGAGTGCCTAAAAGAAGTATTTTTGTGATTGAGCACCTCAATGAGAGCCAAAGGATATTTTTTAGCCCCCAAAATTAATCTCCTCGACGATACCTTTCCAACGAGCTATCATTTTCCTCAAACATAGATCGTATTCCAAAGTTACACCCTCAGGAAGTTGATACACCAAACTACCCAAAACGGAGTCCGCAAAATTTTTGGCTTTTCATTTTCCGGGGTTAGAATTTTGGATTTTATGTATGTTAAAAAGGAATTTAGAGCCTCATTGTAATCATCTTCCTATGAATGAGTGTATCCATCACATCTCTTCTTAGAGATAAGCTGCCACCATTCTAGCGAGTCTTTCACTATGTAATTTTATAGTCTATACATTTCGCTCATTAATAGAAATTGTGTATTAGTATATCTCTATGTTTATATCTCTGATAAATTTATGTTATATTAGTGTATATCTGATATATCTCTGTACATTTATTTATTATATCTTCACTCTCATTTCGTGCCGAAAATAATCTGGATCTGTGGTATCAGAGCAGGTTGCTCTTGATCATTTTTCAGTGCATGTCCCCGACGAGGTCCAGGTATAGCAAGTTGGGTCTCGATCTTGTCTCTCTTGAGGAAAATCTCTCTCACACTCCCAAGAAACCCTCCATGGCAGAAGAAAATAAAAATGACAAAGCAGATGATTCTATTAATCTGTTGCTTGAGCAAGCTCTCACATGACAAAGGGATGAAATGATGGAGAATTTTTCCCACATCCTTCAATTCTTGCCGATAACAATAGGCGTGTCTTCATCAAGTGACCACTTCATAGGAACCTATCCTTTCAAGGTATAAGTTAATTTTTATACTCATGTATTTGAAGAACAGATAGATGCGGATACCCTAGAAAAATGGTTAAATCTGCTAGAAGGTTATTTCTCTATTCATAATTTATTTGATAGGGAAAAGATCACCGTCGGACTCCTTAAGGCTCTCCTGCATGTCAAACGTTGGTGGGAAACTTACTGGGAGAAAATTTCTACAGAGCAGTCTGGAATATATGGAGCCGAGCCCACTTGGGATTTTTTGTGGATGCGATCAAGGAAAAATATTACCCTGTTGGCAACTATGATGACTAATGCATGAGATGGACCACACTATCGAAAGAAAGGGGCTAAGAAGTGCCAGAGTTCACCAATACATTCCATACTTTTCACACCAAGCTAGGTATCAAAGACTTTGAGCGACATTTGGTTCTGAAATACCGTGGGGATCTATACAGATACATCCAAAATAAAATGGATTTTCTAGACATCTCATCACTGGGTGTTGCTTATGGATATGTTGTTAAAATCAAGCAGAAATTTAGGCACCAGAACAAATAGGAGTTCGGGTCTAAAAATATGCAACAACCAAAGCATGATAAAGACGACCCTAAAAAACAGCCTCCAGAAAACCCATCCAAGCCACAGGAAAATAAGGTTCATGGGAAGACGAAGAAGGACTCTGGAAAGTAGTGTGATTTCCACAAAATCCCCTTGCACAAAATCGATGAATGTCACTCAAAACAGTCATTGGTGGCCGAGATCAAAGAGAAAAAGCTGAACCCAGATTCAGAATCCGATTCAAAAAATAATGGTAGAAGACAAATCATCGGCATAGATCTCACTGCTATTGTCATGACCGCAACAATTCAACCAGAAGAACTAGCAGATCCTGAAGAGGGGGAGCATCTTTTTCATTCACAGATGTGGGTGAAGGGGACCCCACTGCATTTTATTGTTGATAGCGGAAGCCATAAGAATATCATCTCAACAGAGGTCATCAAACAATTGGTATTGTTGACAACACCACACATCCACAACCATACATTGAGTGGATTCACTAGGGATGAGACCTACGTGTTAGCCAGTAGTGTCGATTGTCATATAGAATCCATCCCTTCAAGGATGAGGTATTATGTGATGTTTCCCCACTGGATGTCTGTGATGTTATGTTGGGCCAGCCATATATGTGGAAGTGCCATGTTATTTATGATTCTCAACTCCATAGTGTCATTCTTACTCTAGGGGGTCATCTCTACATGATACCAGAGGTAGTTCCAACTACTATCACACCTAAACAATGTTGCAAGGTAGTATCTCATACTACAAAATTCAGCTTCTTCACAATCTGTTCAAAATGTGAACAAAAGAACACCGCAACCACTGCAACCTTAGTCCAATCACCTTTTGTCCAGAAGAAGCATGTTGACAAGATTGAAGTAAAGCACAAGGATTACTTCTACACATATTCATTTCATGTATCCATGATGTTTAAAAAGTTCCAAACCTTCTAGCCACAGGTTCGTGACAACCTTCAATAAGCTAAGCAACACAACTTCTCCAACAAGGCAAACAACTCATCAAGATGCATATTCAACAAATTCTTTTCCCTATCCCCCGGGCACTCAACGCAATGGAGACCATTTATTCCTAAGGAGGGAGGATTGATCTAGGTGGATATCTGTGGCCACCCACCTATTCCAACTGGCTCAAAACATTCTTATGGCAATTTACTATATTTAGCAGTTTTTCAGTTCCTAAACTTTCGGGGCCATTTTGAAAACCTAAATGAAGTTTTTCGGGATCAAGCACCTCATTGATAATTTAAGGCTCTTATTGACACTCCAAAATGAATCTCCTCTATGATACATTTCTAATGAGATATCATGCGCCCCAAATGGAGATCCTATGGCAAAGTTATTCCCTCAGGAAGGGATGCACCAAACAACCCAAAATGGGGTCCACAAAACTGTTGGATTTTCATCTTCTGGGGTTAGGGTTTTGGATTTTATTTATGTTAAAAACTCCTTTAAAGCATAATTGTAATAATATTCTTCCGAATGATCATATCCATCACATCTCTTCTCAGAGATATGCTTCCACCATTCTAGCAAGTCTTTCACTCTGTGATTTTACAATCTGTACATTTCGCTCATTAATAGAAATTGTGTATTATTGTATCTCTGTGTTTATATATATGATATATTTTTGTTAATTAGTGGATATATGATATATATATGTACATTTATTTATTATATCTCCGCTCTCATTTCATGCCGAAAATAATCTGGATCAGTCTTAGGTTGTAGCATTTGTACGCCTTGTTTTTCCTTGAGTATCCAACCAGTATACATTTATCAAATCGAGAGTCAAATTTTCCAGTCATGTTATCTTCTCGTTTTATGTAATTTTTTATTTCAAATACTCTAAAGTGTTTGGCGTTCATCGGTCTTCCCTTCCATAGCTCATATAGAATCTTATCATTGTTACTTCTAAGCATTTCCATGTTCAAGATATGAACGATTGTATGTACTTCTTGTACCCAAAAGATATTACTCAACTTGGAATATTTCAACATGGTTCTGGCTATCTCCTATACAATTTTGTTCTTCCTTTCAATGACTCCATTTTTTTGAGGTGTCTTAGCTGCTGAGAATTGACTTTTTATTCCATGCTCTTCACAAAATTCCATGAATTCTTTAGATGTGAACTCACCTCCATTGTCTGATCTTAAGCACTTGATTTTAAAATCAGTCACATTTTAAACCATCTCTTTGAATATCCCGAAACATTCAAATGCCTCTGAATTTTTCTTGAGAAAACATATTGCGATCATTCTTGTAAAATCATCAATAAGTAGAGTGAAGTATTGTTCGCCATTTAGCCATATTCTTCTCATAGGTCCACATAGATCGATGTGTACAATATCCAATGGTTTAGTTGAAGAGTGTTCCTTTGTTTTGAACTCAATTCTTGTTTTTTTTCCATGTAGATAGTGCTTGCACATAGTATTGTCTAGCTTTGAAATTTCAGGCATTTCTCTTACCGATTCCTTTCTTCCAATTTTGAAAAGATTGTCAAAGTTCATATGGCCCATTATTCTATGCCAGAGACAACTTTCATTTTCCCTTCCCATGCAACATATTTCCTTTCCAATCTCATTTAAGATGTATATTTTGTTTGGAGTCCTTATTGTTTTTGCCACCAAATTGCCCGATTCTTCTTTCCTTATCTCACATTTCTTTGAATTGAATATAAGTGTATGTCCTTCATCACACATTTGACTCACACTTAGCATATTATGCTTCATATTTTTCGACAAGTTGGAGATTTTATGCCATAGAATCTTTACTTACAAGCTTGATTGTGCCCTTTCCTATAATTTTGGCTGAGTTATCATTGCTAAACAAAACTTATCCATCTCTTTCTTTCTTTAGAGTTTCAAACCTATCCTTGTCACCTTCCATATGTTTTGAACAACCACTATCAATGTACCAGTCACCTTTTCTTCTTTGGGTTTGTAGAGAAATGGAACATTCTTCAATGTTCAACTTATCTTGTTTCCTTTTCCATATCCTTGATGGTTCTTTTACATGACTGTTGATATCCTGCTTTGGTTCCTTTGGAGGAACAATCAATCTACAATATTCGTCCATGTGTCCAAAATCATTTGATTTATAACATTTTACTTCATTATTTAATGATCCAAAACTATTATAGTTTTTGTTATATGCTTCATGAGGCTTTATGAGATGATTAATTCTACAATATCCTTCATAGTTTCTTTTGTTATTAGCATAGGATCTACAATTTATAGATTTGTGCCAAAAATTGTTATAGGAATAACATAAGCCAAGAAAAATAGTTTGGTACCTGAGTGTGGGGGATATTCTAAATGGTGTCGCTCTTCTGTAATATTCTTCTTGAGTTATTTTGATTTCCTGAATGTTCTTCTTTGAAGGCTTGCATTCTTCATTCTTGATGGGACCTATGATGACTTATGTATAACTCCTTTGTTATGCTTCCTTTTCTAACGTCATGGAGCTCGAACCCTTCTCAATGTCCATTTGTTTGTATCCTATTCCATACTTGTCATAGCATGGATTTTGAATGCTAATGATCTCATCCAATATTTTGTTGTTGTTTTTTTGCATGTCTTTCTTTTGAAGTTCCTTCCTTAGTGAGATTATTTTTGCTTCCAAGATTTCCTTCATTTTCTCCTTTTCTTCCAACTAGTTTTTAGCGTTTCTTCAATCCTTCTAGCCTCTTCTTATTGGACCTTTAGATTCATAATCATCTACTGGACTTCTTACTCAACCTTTAGATTCATAATCCTCCTTCAAATTGATCAATTCTTCCTTGAGTGACTTTTTTTTCTTCCTTTCTCGTTTTAGCTCACTTAAGGTGTTGATTAGTTCTACTTCAAGATCTACTTCACCTTCTTCTTCATAATATTATTCATAATTTTCCAATTCCATAAAGAGTACTCTTTCCAAGTCATTGTCACCATCATGATCCTCATCTGATGAGGAAATGTCTTCTTTTGAATAGAGGGTTTTCTTAAAGAATTTTTTCTATTCCTTTTCTTGTCTCCTTTATGATATTTCTTTTTCTTCTTAGGATCTTCTTCTTCATCATTATTTATGTTCTTAACATAAGAACAATTATTATCAAAATGACCAATTTTACCACAGTTAAATCATATTAAAGGAAACTTACCTTTGTACTTTCCAATTCCTCTCTTCAACTTCCTTATGAAGTTGGCCATTTCTTTATCTTCATCTGAATCATTGTTGCAACTGCAATTTGACTTTGACTTCTTCTTATTCTTTCTTGGATTCTTGGATGATTTGAAAGTTGCTTCCTTATTGGATGGATGATCTCATTTTGTCCTCATTTCATATGCTATAAGTATTCCATGTAGCTCATCTGTGAACAACGTAGAAATATTTTCTCTTTCTTCTATGGATGAAATCTTAGGGTCAAATATCATTGGAAAATACCTTAGTACCTTTTGAACAATTATTGGTTCTTTAATTTCTTCTCCCAAGCCTTTAATTTCATTCACTATTTCATCAACTCGTAGAAAATAAACTACAATATATTCATCTTCCTTCCTTTTCAGTTGTTCAAATTTCCCTTTATAAGTTTGAATCTTGGCCCCTTTGACATTGGCATCTCCTTCATAAACATTTTGAAGTTTTTCCCAAACATCCTTTGTAGAATCAAAATGCATAACCTTGACATATACTAAATCAACCAAGTCATTCATAATAGCTTGTTTGGCCATCAAATTGTTTTCGTTAAGATTCTTTTCATCTTTATCTATTGGGGAGTGGCATGTGCTTTGTATCCATCTACTACTGCTTTCCAGACATCAAATCCATGTCCTTGCACAAATGTTTTCAACCTTCTTGTCTAGAAGGAATAATTTTGACCATCAAATTGTGGCATTCCATTCTTAGTGCACTCCATGATCTACCTTCAATGGTTAGATTGTTTTTGAAGTAACTTCTCCGATACTAATTGTTGGAATATTCACCAATACTGAGAGTGGGGGTGAATCAATAAGGAAATTTTTTTACCATTTTTAATCACAACATGTAAACATTAACTTATCAACAATTCCATTCACTTATGATTGCATTTAACATATCATGAATATATGACCATAAATAGTACCATTCAACAATGCATCACATCATACATGATGCACAAGATATTTTTACATGGAAACCCAAATGGGAGAAATCCATAGAATGCTTTCTTATTTATCAGAATATTTCATTCATATGAAGCACCGAATTCCAAAATTCTCCAGCACCAACTGGCAGGAGGCACCAACCCCTGTTTATAGGCTCCAACCTAAAGGAAGCTACAACTCTCTGAATTCTATAGCTTCAACTAGAAGGAGGATGCAACCCCCTAGTTTACAGTATCTGACCTAAAGGAAGCATTGACTCCCTAAATTATCCAACACCAACTGAAAGGAGGATCCAACCCCCTTTCCTTTCCCTTTCCTATATCCTTGAAATATAAATGAAGAATCAACCTGTCACTGGAAATTTCACTGATAATAAAACTGTCACTACCACTGATACATAATCATCTTCAAAATCATATCCATTCACATAAACCATATGCTAAGATCACCAAGAACATCTCTCAAAACATATTCCCAACATCACCAAGATATTACTCAAACCATGTACCAAGCATGTGCCAAAATATGCCTCAAATATGTGCCATAACATCCATGATAAAAACCATGTACCAAATATATACCTCAAATCATATTCCCAAAATCACCAACATATGTCTCTTGCCATGTGCCAAAGAATATCCAAGATATGCCTCAAGAATATAATATAAATATATAATCTTCAAACCACATATAAAAACATACCTTTAATCATGTACCAACCTAGTGCATATGATCACAGAACTCGATACCTTCCTCAATCTTCAACATTAAGAGAATGGCACCTTCTTAAAAAAATTTACACAAATTCGTGACTCATACACTATCAATCCGTGGAAATCCATGCTTTACTTCACTGTGACTTGCATACATCCACTCTTTTCTCCACTGTAACCTGAATAACCTCAGAAAATTGGTACAATATAATGCCTACTCCTTGATCTCCTCGATCTCCTTTCTCATCAACCATATTTTCTTTGTTGATAATGCTAATTGTTGGCACAGGGGCAGACCCAGGGTTCAACTCTACAAGAGTGCACCAACAAAACCCTAACTACTGGCCCTTTCGGCAACACCTGCGAAGAAGATGAATTCTCACCCCAGGTAGAGGCAGGGATGGTTACAGGACTCAAGTGTCTGCAACCTTAGCTGGGACACGGATCTGTGATTATACTACTTAGTAAAGCGTTCAACACCCTTAGTTATTTAACATGCAATCATTATCTACTTCAATGGTAAAACAAATATTCACATCCTTCACAGAGATATTACCTTATTTAATCACTTAGCATCAACAGATTATTCAAATCTAACAGATCAAGCACTTAGCACATACACATAGATCATATCTAACAATCTACACATCATTAGCACTAAACATCATTAGATATATATATCAAGCACTCAGCATATAACATATGAACATATAAAGATAGGGCACAAAGAAAGATGACACAGGATTTACGTGGTTCACCACCACCCTAGAGCTATGTCCACCAACTCTTCTTCTTTATTATTTCATTCAAGTAGTTACAACACAGAGCCTCAACAATACTTACTCCGCACAGGATAGAAGATCTGTGTAGCCTGCTATATCCTTCTTCCTCACGTTACAACACTGAGCCTTTCACAATCTATCACAACCACTTGCACTCAGCCCTGCAAGCCTCTTACAATCATGCACAAAGCATCCAAAACCCTACTTGCACTTAGCATACATTCACATCACTTGGGTCTAGAACTTAACTCATTGGCACTTCTTACATTTCCTAGCTACTTATTTATATATTACAAAAGTGGTCCTTAGCATGGGTAAACCCACAGGCTGACATCCCTTTCCCGTTACATTATCCCAAAACCCAAAAAGGGGCCCAAAAGGGGGCCAATATCCCGTGATCTCTACTTTGTCTTGCGCTCCTCCTTCGACAGGCTGTCGAAGTCCCAAAATAGGTCAAAATGACAAAGAAACTTCCAAAACTTGGTTAAGGGCCAACAGGCCCCCAACACTCACCCGTGACTCGTCCCGAGTCACTCTTATCCGAACAAGTCTGCCTCGAATGCCTCGATCTTGGCTCAAGCTTCTTCGACTTGCTGCTTTGTTGTAGCATCTTGCTCGGTGAATTCCTGGATTAGTGCGTCGTTCACCGATCCTTCCAAGCATTGCTCTGTTGAGAGGACGACCTATTTAAGCTCTGCGCCTTGGCTTTCGATCTCTGTAAATAATAGGAATGCCTAATCTTGCACAGGTTGAAGTTGTTGAGTGACTTCCATCACTTTACTTTGAAGCATATGAACCTGTTGTTGAGCTATGTGTTGTTCATGCGATCTCTTCATCCTGTCTACAACTGAGAGGGCATTTAGCTATACCCGTAGCATATCTGCATGATGTTTTGTTTCTTGGAGCTGGGACTCTAGCGTTTGCAATTATGGATTCTCTGTAAGGTTTTCATATGTCTGGGCACTCTGATTACTTAGTTTCTTGCACTCCAAGGCAAGATATTTTAATCTGCCAACTCTGCTTCGAGCAATTTCTTATCACTATTCTCTTATCTCCTGAGGGGTTTCGGGTATAGTGCGGAGTTCTAGATATGTGATGTGCTGTTGTATCTTCTAGATTACCTCTTCCAATTGTGCCACCTGCTGTGGAAGTTGGTCCTCGGTCTGGACTTCAATGATTTTCATAGAGCGAAGTGCTTTGTTGACCCTTTCCTTAACTTCAAGTTTCTCAGTGAGCAACTTTTCCTTGCTTTGCTATAGCTCTGCTTTCTCTTCATCAAACTTTTCTTACATAGCAAGTTTCTCTCATTCTGCATTACTGCGTTGTTCGAATAGAGCTCCTTATGCTTGTGACAAAGCCTAGGTGACTTGTGTTGTTTCCTCCTGTGCTCGTCGAAGGCGAGCTTCAACARTATCAGCAATCTGGTGGAGTTGAGMCAACTCATCTCCTGTTTCTGGTGTTCCTTCCATCAGGGGCACAGTGGATATTGTGCGGCTGGATTGTAGTTCCTGCTGCACTTCTTGAAATTYGACCTTGATCCGGCTAAACATCTCCTCCTTCTTGGATTTCTGCTTCTCTGCTATCTCCAGCAAAGCATCATTCAGTGCAGTGACGATGAAGTTGAAGTCGTCGAATGTTAGGGTGGTCTCAAACTTGGTTCTAGTTTCTTTCATTTTCTTCCTTGAAGAAGGTTTCAAAGGGGAAATCTTCCTTTTCTTTGAGGGATCATATTCGTCTCTTGGTGGTGTGACCTCACCCTTCTTTTTTTCTACTTCGATGCCATCTATCTCTTCACCATCACCTCCATGATCAGGTGAGATAGAGGGAGTCTATGCTGAAGTGATGTGGACATACTGGGCTTATTCATTCTTCTTGGTATTTCTCTATCCAGGTGTATCGTGCATGACTTCTGGACTATCAACATCAGAAAGCTCTGCGGGGTCAGCTAGAATGAGGAGGTCCTCTGACCACTCCTTAGTAATATCTTCTAAGTCTTCCTCTACTAGTTTGTAATATGACTGCAACTGTTGTTGATGCTCATTAGCGCGCGGTGTGATGTAGATGAAGTGGTGGTTCGTGTTGAATTTCATCAATGGCCTAAACCTGTGAAGTGTGTTCGGGGTGATGCAAGGCGTAGCCTGGATTTTGATCTTCAGTTGGTTATAATAAGTGTGGAAAATGGAATTGGACTACCACTACTTGTTCATGTCGCTGGAGTACCACAACGTACTGAACTTCACGACCATTGGCTCAAAGGGCTCGACATCTGGGAAGGTTGCACCTTCTGCATCTCCCATGCGATGAAAGCGATTAATATAAGCAACTAGCTAAAATGGAACTCGTACCCTTGGTCCTGCACTTCCCTGCAGTCCATTTCTAGATGGTTCACCAAGTATTTGGCCCAATTCATATGTAGGGCCTCCACGCACTTCACTGTGAGGTCTACTACAAATCCGATCACTTGGGTCAGTCAGTTCATGTGAACTAGCTTGCCTGCAATCAACTAACAGGCAAGGCACATTGCGCCACTCTAGATAGAGGCTATTTTGTAGCCTCACGTGCCCTTCTCAACATCGCTATACATATCCTTTATCTTCTGTGCAAGAGAGCGATCCGTGGTCTTGCCGGGGTAAAAATCATGTAAGTGGGGGGCCTGCATGCTTAACCTTGTGATCTGATTGATCAAAGTCAGATCCACTGTGATGTGGTGGTTCAACCATAAGTATCCTCCATGACAGCAAGACAATAGAAAATTGACAGACGCGTTCACTTCTTGATGCCTCCTAAAGTGAGGAATCTTCATTACATTGAGTAGGGTTGATTGCATGAGGTTCTGGGTCCATGATTGAGCGATGATCTTGAAGTTCTTTCCTTTGGTTCATGTCAGATATTTATGAGGGGTGAGCATACTGTAAGCCTTCTTGTCACCGAGGTTGAAGTCATTGAACTTCAACGTGGTGAGCTTATCCTGGTCGGCATGAACTACGCGTAATTATTTAATAAGGTACACAGTGATCAAAGCATACTCAAAGTCGTGGGGCACACTATCGCGAGTGATGGTACCACTCAGAGGTGGTATACAAGCAGGTAGAATGCTCGGGATCAGTCTAGCGTTCACAAGATCATTTCTATGCTTAGTTCTCTTTTCGTCGGCTGGTCGGGATGGTCCGACTCGAGCAGTCGACGGGGAGGCTTGCACTCCTCACGTCAATGATGCCTATACACCTATA
>JASDQU010751800.1:7327-37707 GCA_032191745.1 Picea mariana
ATGTCTTGTTTATCCTGTAAAGACACTTGAAGAGCACTGCAGCTATCATTTACGAGAAGCTTCTGGATAATTCGGTGCGGGTTTCCTCCCTCCGATAAGCTAAGGCAATCATCATACACAGGACAAGCCTGGAGAATTTCCAGGTCATTTTGTTATTTATTTGTTTAGTTTATTTATTAGTAGTTTAGTTAGATATATGTTTTAGTTTAGATTAGTAATTATAATTAGTATATTAGTAGTTTAGTTTAGTTAGTTTCTGTTTTATCTCTATTCATAAAATTATAAAATCAACAAAAAATACCTTTCTCCATCTTAGGGCAGAATTGCAAATGAATTTTTTAGATTTTATTTAAATTTGTAAATTGTAGATATTGTACATTTTGTGAATAAGTTATATTTCAGTTAATAGTTAGATAGTTAATTAGTTAGAGTTAGTATAGTAGTAGTTAGTAGATTGTATATATAGAATAGTTAGATTAGTTTAGTTGTTTTAGTAATTAGTTCTAGTTTGTTTTGTTTAATAGTTAGTTTTAGTTAGATTAGTTAGTTAGTTTTGTTTTATTTGTTTTTAGTTAGATTAGTTAGTTTAGATTAGTTTTCTTTTGTTTTCTTAGGACCTTAGATCAGCTAATGGAGCCGCTAAACTCGTCAGGGTGGTTCATCCCAAGCGGCTTGGGTTATTAGACAACCCCGGACCGGTTCCACTCTCTCAGTTGACGGACGGTCGATTTCGCCCATCAACAAAAGGATAATCACGCATATACTAGCGACTAAGTTTCACACAGAACCTGCCACACACTCTACATTGGAAGCCAAGCTGAATCCTGTTATGAGGGATCTAATCATCAACATACCAGCTGTTAAGAAGAAACAGAGCAAGAAATAGAAGAAAGAAACCATCACTGAAATGGCTAAAAGTGTTGGAGAGAATCAACTGGTCTAGTTAGATACTCTAAAGGAGGAGATCGCTAAGATGAAATGAGTCCTCGAATAAAAGTACCTTTCAACATTTTTTTGGAACAGAGGGTAGCAGAGGTAAGGGACTCCAGAGATGATAGGCTTGTTCTTAAATGATCTCTTTACCATAGGATAACTGTTATCATTCCCTTTTTGTAATTTTGGGATTAATACGATTATATAAATGCAGAAGCGGATTTTTGGACTATTTATTACAAGATTATAACTGGTGATGTTACGAGTCTTGTTTTCTTTCTTAGTATGTGTTTCTTGTAAGCTTATATTTCACTTCCATCTATCTGAATTAGAGGAATATAAAACTCAGAATTCATTTCTGAGATGCTCTCGGCTTAGCAATTTAGGCTATATTTATTTCTTTTGAAACCAAATCTGAATTCATTTTAATTAATGCTCCGATGCAGTTGTGTGTTTCTTTTTCCTCTAATACCATGCAAATTTTCTATTAAACTCAGACTCATCGCCTTCCAAATGACTTTGTGCGCAAAAAAATTCAACCTGTACACCCATATTTATCGTGCACAACAACGCCACAAGGTAAATCATGCTTCCATGCATGCACCTATATCCATTATGCATTTCTTCTCCATCGCACCAATAACTTGCATGCACTACTTTTGCATTGTGCGCCAATATCCACTGTGCACAGTTTTGGTTCTTTCACTGATACCCATTGTGCACAGTTTTTGTATCACGCACTGATATTCCACATGCATTTCTCTCTAAGAATTGCACCATGCCAAAGTTCAATATGACCCCACCGCGCACAATAATCTACATGCACCATTCACTACACTGTCACGAGACAACTTATACTCATACTGCACGCGCATCAACCAAACTCCTCTGTGTTTTGAAATACTATGCACACCACGTGCACATTACTATGTGTGCGCTCACCGTGCAATGTTAAATTTAGCACGCGCATCCGCACACAATATTCTTCCATGGGACACCACAATTTACCATGCACACCTGCATGACAACATTTTTCATGCGGTGCCAAAATTTACCATGGACACTCTGTGACTTGAAATTTTGTCACTTCGAAATTAATCTTCTGTGAATATTCACTTCAACTGAACCTTTTCGGCCCCTCTAGGTTCAGTGTTGAAATTGAAGCTCCAATACCATATTGTAACGTCCCCGACCACCCATGGCCAGGCCACACTACACGAGGGAACACTTTCGTTCTCTCACTATGGAATATACTGTAACATACCCAGTATTCAACTAAGCTATGCCACATAAATTTTCTCTTCAAACTACATGCAATTAACATATACATACAACACTTTTGCAGAATATTTACATATAAATGTAAACAAACAACTGCATTCTGTAAATATAATATTTCATACTGAAATAACAATAAACATAGACATGCAGCATATACAGGGAAATACCCATAAACATACAGATAGTTATAATCACACATATGATAATCTGTAACACAAGCACGTAGATAACAATGCAGCATGTAAATTTATCACACGATTGGTACTTATCTTGGAAAGATTGTCACCAACTACGTGAAGACTGTCCATGAACCTCCCAGCCTTAGACTACACTATTCATCACTCTCAACAGTGAGTCACCCCCAAGCTGGGACTAAACTCCACCCGAGTAAAGGGTTTCCTAACCAGACTAAAGGCTCATAGACAACAGGAAAGACTCTTTCTTAGGTTCTCATTCAACTAACATATTACATCCTCTCATTCCCCACATGCCTGCCCCACCCAAGTAAGTGTGCCCCTTCTCTGCTCAATAGTCCTTCGGTTGCCCCATTTCACTTTCAGGGCTTCAGCAACAGGCCGGACAGGAAGTCTCAGAGCACCGTAGCTACAGTTTAGCACCTTCAAGAAATTAATCCCCAACAATTCTCTCGCTCAAAGAATTGCTCATGGGCCTGAAAACTCGACTCTTCAATTTCCCATAGGATTGACAACCTGCTTCTTCAATCCCAGTCCCAAGCTAACCAGGTACACCAACATGAAATGGTTATGGAAACAGGCTCAAATACAGTGAAATGAATGTCTGAAGGATAATTGACTACGTGAGTGTGTTGGCCCTTGGTTATGAAAGGGAGTGAAGAATAAGGAAGAAAAGGTGAAATGTGCACTTCGCGGAAGACAAAATGACTATCACTGGGTCGAAGTGAGAAAAAGAGAAGAAAAGATGGAGCAAAGTATGAAAATGCAAGCCGTTGGATGAGGAGATCGAGGATGACAGATAAGAAAGAAAGAAGGATCGAGGAAAACTCAGCAAGCAGGAAAAACCACTGTTAGCACTACGTGAGAAGGAAGGAAAGATAGGTTGGTTAAGCCCAGAAAAAGTGGGTCAAGTTGACCTAGGGTTTTAGACACCTAGGGTTTTGGAATCTAGGGTTTTGGCACCTAGGTTTCAGCCTAGGGCTGTCAGTGAATGATTGTAATGTATAAATAGAGGTCTAAAGGGCATAGGTTGGGTTGGTAATTTTGGGTCGGTACGATATTGTTGTTGATCTAGCTATAGTATTGTGAGAGAGAAGTGTTGAGAGAGAGATCCTTTAGGTATTGTAAGACCTTCAACTATGTGCGAAGGTTAGGTCCTGCAGCAGGGTGCGCAGGAAGAGGAGAGAAAGAGAGAAGAAGAAAGAAGATCTACGAGCTGAGAACACAGAAAAGAACTGTATGCTTTACCATAATAAATCATAAGCATATTTCTATGGACATATCCCTAGAGAGAGGGTGAACCACATACATCTTGTGTTGTGTGTGTGGTTGATGCTTTGATCTCTTTCACTGTTATATTGTTATTTACATTGTTGTATTAGATCAGATCTATAACTTTGCAGGGTAGATATAGCTTGATAAGTGATAGATTCATGTTGTGTTTCTATTGTAATAGATCCACTTGATATTCCCATGGTTGTAGGCATCTTTGTCCTGCAACCCCCGCACAGCTGCTTCAGGTGAGACTGCATCTGCTTCACATGTGTTTCTGAAAAGGCCAGTAGCTAGGGATTGTTGGTACACTCTTGGAGATGAACCCTGGGTCTACCCCTGTTCCAACAAATGGTTTTGTTGCTAGGACATGAATCTTCTTGAGGGAATTTCAAGGTGGTTCCCATTGAAGACAAAAACTCAAAAGTGGATAGAGGATCAAGAGAAGGACTTCACTGAAGCCCAGAACAAGAACACTATATTAGTACAGAATATTGGTTGGAGAAATATATCTTTACCGACATTCATGAGATATTCTTTGGAGGGATCCATCAAGATCTATATGAGTGGTTAGATAGGTTGGAAAATACCCAGTTTGAGATCATATCTAGACCTCATGTGGTTTGGACGACGACGCTGATCCTGAAGGTTAAAAGAGTTGATAATGTTGTATTTAGAGCAGTAGATCATTGGTTTGATAGTACCATTTGAGGGTATATCATAGATTTTTATGTTGATAGAGTAGAGTCATATAACCAAGTTGAAATATATTTCTTTAAAGGACCCAAAGGAAAATTTTTACAATTCCTGAAGTTGAGACACAAGATGTTGTTTCATGAGAAGAACATATTGAAGATCTAATAGATCAAGAAGATTTGAAAAGGCTAATGTTAAAGAATTTAGACAGTGACAGTGACACAAAAGTTAGACATATGTGCAGTGGAAGGGTATTCCGAGGGGTTCACCTCGAGAACCTATTTAAGAAAAACTATGGGGAAGAGGGTTTCTACATTGGAGAAGAAGAATATCTGATGGATGAAGAACACTCAAAACCCATCGAAACAGAGGAAGGACAAGTTGAATAGCTTCGACGAAGAGAACCTGAAACCTCAGAGACCACGTAGACCACTGAAGTAAGTACTATTATCCTTCCTGTTGATTCAGAATTAAGTGACTAGAGTAATCCCAACCACCAGAGTGTCCAGAGCACTATCCATAGTAGCCCACCACATATTCAGCCAGGAACATTAGGAATATCTATGGAAGATGAGATGAGACTCCCTATATTTAGTGGAGATGGATCTGAATATCCTGATCAAAACTAGTTCCTATGTGAGGCCGTATGGAACATTAAGAATGTTACCAATGTAGTTGTTAAAAGAAACCAGTTTAGCACCACACTGAGGGATTGCACGTTGAGCTGGTACATGAAGCTTGTCCAAGGACTTGCGTAGCCTAAGCCACTGGGTGAGATCAAGAATGCATTGATTGCAGAGTTCAAGAAACCTAAGTCAAAGTCTCAATGTATTACAGAACTGAAGGAGATCAAGAAGAAAGTATCCGAGTCTGTTTGGGAGTTCGATCAAAGATTCAAGACCTTAACATGCTGATTGACTTTTCAGATCCCAGATGAATAGAATAAATAATGGTTCATTGTTTCCCTGTTACCACACATCAAAGTTTCTCTGACGTAGTAGAATATTTCTTCGCAGGCTGAGGCGTTGGAGATCGCTATGAAACTTGAATCAGCCCCTATGGGAGAATCCAGCTTAGGTATGAGCCAGATCTTGAGCTAGCTGACTAGTTTGTCTCTGCAAGTCGAGGATATGAAGAAGGACAAGGGGAAGGAAAAACAAGATGATATCTGGTGTGTAAGATGCATATCAGAAGGCCATGACAAGGAACACTTCCCTCTATTCAATGAATACTTGGCTTCTGGAGCTTCAAGCCCCTTCAAGCAAGTCACATTACCTTGGTGTGAAGTATGCAAAAATCGACATCGCCCTGATGAATAATATTACATGCAGAAATACGTTCAGACACCCACAAACTTGTACTGCACATTTTGTAATTCAGTAGGGCATGATTATAGATATTGTATATTTTATGATCTCATGCATGAAAGATTGAGAGATATATATAAGATCCAAGGCGAAGTACATCAAGAAGGAAACACTACGTAGTATAACTCTCCTAGGAGAGGAAAATTCACTCCTCGCAGTGGATTCAAAGGAAGAGGACGACGAGGAGGAATGAGTCGAGGCTGAGGACAGATCATCTGTTACAATTGTGCACAACCAAGACACCTTGCAAGGGATTGTTAGAACCCTTGTACCACTTGCAACTACTGCAGCTCATTTGACTATGTTATAGAAGAATGTCATGTGCTACTTGCTAAGCTTCAAGAAAAATGAGGACCTCAGCAGAACCCACAAGTGCAACTAATATATGTTGAACCTCATGGAGGAGAGCCTAAATTCATTGTCATAACAAGAGGAGGCACTGCTACAGGAGAGGATAGAATGAATCAAGGAAAGATTGCAGAAGACTCAAGTATCAGGAAGGCCACATAGAAGACCCAAGCCTTTAATGCAAAGAAATAAAGACAAATATTTGAGGAAGCAAGGCAAGAGTTCAAAGTAGGTCAAGGTTCTTCCTCAAAGACACGCCCAGAAATAAGAGAATATGGGATGCCTCGGGAATTTGATCAGTCAGTTTTTCCAAAAGAAGGAAAAGAGGTAAGTAAGCTCATCGAATTCTTATACACTTGTATTAAGTTGATTTAGGACAAGAACGTTGTGTAAGAGCTATAGAACTTAATCAGACAGTACGAGCTAGGAAAGATAGACCCCTTACTGAATAGGGTAGTACACCGAATTGGTAAGAAGATAAGGAAAAATAAAGAATTACAATTGAATGCTTAGATAGGAGAATATGATGTAGACTATGTGGTCCTCGACTTAGTGTCAGAGGTCAATGTCATGACGAAGAAAACTTGGGCACTAATGGGAAAACCGAGGTTGATATATTCCCCTATCAGACTTAGGATGTCTAATCAGCAAGATGTCAGCCCACTTGGATGATTGGAGCATGTCCCTGTGGACATCAACGAGGTAAAAACATTTGCAAATTTTGAGGTAATTGAGATAGTTGATGACAATTTCCCTTACCTTGCATTGTTAGGAATTGATTGGGCCTTTAACAATTCCACTGTAGTTGACTTGAAGAAAAGATGTATGACCTTTGAAAGAGATGGCCTTAAGGTCATTGCACCCTTAGATCTAGATGAAGGTCCGTGATACACAGAGCCCATCAGAGAAGAAGACCATGCATACGAATTGGAAAACATCTACAAACTAATAGCCAGACAACAAGATTACATCAACCCTACAGCCGATGGGAATCTGAGCTGGCAAAGTGACAATGCGTGTTCATCAGATTCAGAAGAAGCACTGGAGAATTGGCAGAATAAGATGTATGAAGTATCTACAAGATGATCTTCTAGATTAACCAGAGATGTTCATTGGATTGGAACAATAGTGAGTAACTTACCGACATTTGATGGTCTCAATCCTTTAGAATTCTTCTTATCCAACTTTGAAGAAAATGTACCAACAAAACAGAGACTACTGGCAATGGATGAGGCCTTGAAAGCTACACCAACAAAATGGTGGAGAACACACAAAATTAACATTACAGACTGGACACAATGTCGAACTTTGATAACAACGCAGTTCTTGGCCCGAGTAGAAAGATGCAAAGTGAGATACACAAGTCAAAGTTGTCCAAAGGACCATGTGTGAAGCTGCGAAGAGGCATAGAGTGACATTCCCTGAGAACAATGAGTGCACAGATTCATTAACACGCTGGAAATGACCCCTATCAACTGATACCTTCAAGAAGAGCTGCGCCTCATCACCACAAATTGGGAAGGTATGACTCAGAATTTTGTAACCACCTTTTTATTTGAGAGTCAATATCCGTTAGTAGATCAAGCACTACATAGTGTGAGACATAAGGTATTCTAAGAGACATCTAGCCTCCCTATGGAGCAAGAAGAGGATGAATGGACTGAGTCTCTCCAGAAATTGCAGAGCTACTACAACATCAATGCCGATGACGACAATGATCCCAAGAAGGTAAAAATCGCAGAAACTGTTTTGGGTGGGAAATCCCTCCTACAGACTAGCACTAAGGGTTTTATCATGCATGCATAAAATGACCATTTAAAGGCCTCTACTTTTTCTTATTCTCCCAACACAAAACCCCACATTCATGCAATACAAATGTGCAAACAAGATTAGGTAACTCTACCTTAAATCCTTTTTTTGATGTCGATCCCTTATCTTTCACTCACTCCTTGACTGCAAGCCTCCTCCCAAAGCTGACCTGCATTCACACATAGACAAACAGAGAGCTGCAAACATGAATTTCGTGTACTAATTGTTGGGTTAGATGTGACAATATCATAAAATAAATAGACAATTTGAACACATGATATGGTGGGACGAAAAAAGTATTCCTTTTTGTATTAATCTTCACAAGAGAAAACTTTACAATATGTGGCCAACACTTCTCCTCGAATTTGGTCCTGGGCTCCTCTTCACAATGCACCAACTACTCAACCTCACCATACAATTGCAGGAAATTGGGGCAAGGGGAATGCTAATTCGGGTAGAGTTTCTTTACTATGATTTTCCTCCTTTCAAATGGGACCCCTACCCCTTCTTTTATAGGCTAGAAGGACCTAGGTATTTGGTCGCGTAACTAGTCATGAATGATCGAAAAGTTTAGTTAACTTACCCAAAATTGTGTGTTCCTTTAGCAACTTTCCATTTTTCATTATTTTGTAGGTACACGCGAGCTGTAGTGGGCTAGCTAGCATGTACATGCGGGCTATAGTGGGTCCGCTAGAGTGTACACGTGGGCTGTAGTGGGTCAGCTAGAATGTGCCTTTAGAAAAGGTGTTTTTAAGAAGATTTTTTCAGTAGTGGCTTGGAAAAGAAGGAAAATGAGATGGCCTGATGCTAGGTAAGCATGTCTGGTGCAAATTAGGGTTATAATAGATGCCCCCTAATGTGTGAGGTCAGAAGAGAATCTAATGGCCAAAATACATTATCAATCTTCACCAATGTACCAAACCAGTGAGCCCAGGGACTAGAATTCGGGAGGTGCCATCTACAAAATAACAATTGTCTCACCAAGGCAGGCATACCCATGCTCGGGATGAAATAAAATCATGCCTGCCAATCAAATACACTGCAGATCCATGTCATATAACTATATAAAGTTTAGCTATGAGCAATACACATTGGATATACATCTCGAAATAAAAAAGATATACATGTATAGTATCCATCTTCAGAAGCTAATAAGGCCTGATGGTTGGAGATGAGGCCTTCAGAGCTCGAGCAACAACTTCAAAATATTCACCACTCAGGTAGGATTTTAGATATGAGTGTATGGCTTCACTACCTAGAGGTCTTCGATGGCTTGTCATGAATGAACGAGAGGATCTTGATGATCAAGCTGAGGTCTTCACTGATTTTGAACAAAAGACTTGATTGGGCTTATGGGATGGTCGAACATGGGGTAAGAGACAATACTATAGAGGGGCCGACTCAAGCTTGGTAAAAACTTCCATTGGACAATAGAACGACAAAAGATGAGACTCAGGCAACATGATGTTTTGACATAAGTTCATGATGCAGGAGGAAAAGCAAACTCTCCATATGTCTGGAAGAATAACCAAATGGAAGAGGACACAAATCTACGTAGAGAGAACAACTTCCTAAGGTCATATTAAATCCTAGGGCTTGACGAACAAACAAAAGGATGTGCTTTGTCCAAGGGTGACTCATTGTTTTGCCAATAAAAAGAAAATACTTTCCCCTTCCTCTTTTTGGGGTATATTTGATTTTTTTGTCTTTTTGTTTTTGAAAAAGAATGAAAGAATGCTACATTACAAAGGAGGATCGAGTGTCGCAAGCATACTAGTTCCAAGCGCAAGGAATACATGGATGTTCAGAGCAAGGACACTCGAAAAAATCCCTCTCGAGGCCAAAGGTGTCAATACGCAAAGGCAAAGTGCTATAGGGATTGCGTATAAGTCATGCTTCAGATGGTTCAGTTGAGAGCAACATGGAGCCGACATTAGGCCAAAGACATAGGTATGCAAATGCGATTAATAAGACACACAATGGTAACGTCCTTTGATGTAATTTGAATGAGCCTAGAGAAGGTAAGATCGACGGTTTTTCATATTTAGAGAGTCTGAAAAAATGTAAAAGGAGACTCCGCTGGGGTACCTTTTTCAAAGATAGTCTAGTCGGCTTGAAAAAGGGGTAAACTAGCACTGACCAGACGTCTATTCAAAACCATTTTAACGAGTGTGATAAAGACAAGATCACTCGGCGTTTTTTTCATTTTTAAGGAGTCTGAAAAAGGCTTAACTATGGACTCTGTATGGGATGTTCTTCTGGACCATTTTAACGAGTGTGAAGGAACAAGGTCACTCGACGATCTTTTCAATTTTAGAGAGTCTGAAAAGAGTTTAACTATGGACTCCGTGGGGGTATCTTTTTCATAGATTTAGTCCCTCAGGCTTGAAAAGGATTAAAATTATACTTAAGAATACTCTTCTAGAGAAACGAGGTCCCTAGAGTGTACCTTTGTTCATACAATTGATCATTTGGACCGAAAAAGGGGTAAACTACCGCCAGACAGATGTGCCTTCAAATTTCATTTTAACGAGCATGAAGGGCAACAAGATCACTCAACAATATTTTCATTTTTAGAGGGTCTGAAAAGGGCTTAAAAGAAGACCCGTGGGGGCTACGACTCATGAATGAAACTGGTTCAGGTAAAGCCCACTGGCAGGCTTAGACCAAGAGTGTCTTCGATAGTCAACTTGGAAAGTCTATCGAAAGGGAAGAAAACACAAACCACGGTGTAAGTCCTCCCTCAGTATAGAAACCGTATTCATGGATTCAAGGATAGATTCATATGAAGGCAATTCAAAATCCAAGAAATCATGCAAGTGAGGGTCGACAGTCCCAAAGGGTGAAGTAAACTGGCCATATTCTATATGACGATGGAGCTTCTGGCTAGGACTGGTGAAGTTTATCAATGAAGAATCACAAGCATGAGGGATTGAGGATCTACAAACAACGAGATCAGACTTAGAAGGAGACTCAAGATTACTTGGACCAAGAGGGGGAAGCAAGGGCTCCCATGTGCCCACTGGGTAAACCAAAGGATCAATTGTTGAGACCAAGTCTTGGGAAGGAAAACATGATTTCACAGGTTCCTTCTCAGAAGCAATTGAACATCGAAGATAAGATGCCACATAATTAACCCGTGGCGGGGTAGAGTCTACACGAATGCTAGGAATATATAAAAGGGTAGTCTGAAATAATGTCGAATTAGGATGGTGATTATCAAATGCCAGCTGGTCGATAGTGAAAATGCTTCCATTGTGATGGAAATGCATCACCTGAAAGAGTGTAAACACCATGAAATTCATAGCATATACATAATCACGCCCAAGAAGCATATTGAAATATAACGGGTCTTGCACCACTATAAAATCAACAAGGACAATATTCCCACCTAAAGATATAGGTAATTTAGGAAGAACCCCCAAATATTCACTAGGACATCTATCAAAAGCCAACAATTCATGCGAAGAAGGCACAAGCTCGGGAGATCCCAAGACTTTCCAAACCGAGGAGGAGAAAATACTTGTGGAAGCTTCTTCATTCATAATACATTGATAAATGTTTGTTGAATTAACTTCAACCCTTATTTGAAAAGGTGCATAAGAAGGAAGATGAGGCTCAACAAGATCATTCCAATCAAAGGAAACCATCTTAGGGCTTGGAGGGGGTGTACTCATAACGAGCGGATTTCCCCCTTGTTATGAAAGTACTAAACTAGAAATGCTAAAAACATAGTCGGTAGACACTTCACTCCCAAAGAGAGGAGTGGGGTCAGTCAAAGACTGCATCGGCATGACCACTTTATCAACCAATGGATTCATAGGCTGAGAGACTACATGGTCTAAAGGCACCTCACCCCTCAAAATAGGAGTGGGATTAGTCGATGACTACATTGGCGTGACCACTTTCTAAACCAATGGTTGCATAGGCTGAGAGACTACATGGTCTAAAGACACCTCACCCCTCAAAAGAGGAGTGGGATTAGTCGATGACTGCATCAACATGATCACTTTCTCAACCAATGGTTGAATAGGCTAAGAGACTACAAGGTATAAAGGCACCTGACCCCTCAAAAGAGGAGTGGGATCAGCCGATGACTGCATCGGCATGACCACTTTCTCAACCAATGGCTACATAGGATGAGAGACTACATGGTATAAAGGCACCTCACCCCTCAAAAGAGAAGTGGGATCAGTCGATGAATACATTGACATGATAACTTTCTCAACCAATGGTTGAATAGGATGAGAGACTACAAGGGCTAAACGCACCTCACCACCCAAAAGAGGACTGGGATCATCTGATGACTGCATTGACATGACCACTTTCGCAACCAAAGGATGAATAGATTATGAGGAAACCTCAGAATACTCAGAATCAGAAGATCTTGCAGAAAGGGACCACAATCTTTGTACCTCTGGAATGCTAGGGCACAAATGAGTAAGGTGATCTCCCTTGCAAAGATTACAAGGGAAATTAGGCTTATGTCATATCCATCTAGGTTTCTCAACAGAATTGATGCCCCCAACATGACTAGCAGTGGATGGTTTCACATCTCCAACATGACTTGCAGAGGCTGGTGATGGGTCGATAACTTGACTTGCAGAGGCTACAGACCTATTACCAGTATGACTAGCAGTGACTGGACTCTTTCCTCCAACATGACTTTTAGAGGGTGGGTGATTTCCCCCAACATAACTTGTAGAGGATGGTGTTATAACCCTAATTTGTACCATACATGTTTACCTGGAATCATGCCATCTCATAGCCCTTATTTTCCAAGCCAATACTGAACAACTCCTCTAAAAAACTCCATTTTTAAAAGTCCACGCTAGCTAACCCACTATAGCCCGCATGGATGTACAGTGTTCATGCTAGCTAGCCCACTATAGCCCACGTGGACCTACAGAAGCACAGAAAAAGGAAAGTTGCCGACGGAACACACAGCTTTGGGTGATTTAACTGAACCTTTCGGCCATGCATGGCCGAGGGTTCGCCCAAATACCTAGCTTCTTCTATCCTATAAAAGAAGGGTTAGGGGTCCTATTTGGAAGAGGAGAATAATAGTAAAGAAACTCTACCCAATTACACATTCCCATTGTCCCAACCCTTTATCCATCCTTGTGCAAAGAGAGATATAGAGAAAATAATTTGGAGGACATTTTAAGAGGAGCCCAGGATCAAGTTCACGGAGCGGTGGTTGGTCTCGACATTGTAAGTTGATTCTTCAAAGTTAATAATAAAGAAATACTTTTCTCGTCCCACTATATGAGTTCTTCATAGTTCAGTGAATATATGTTTGAATCTCTAACCCATTAATCTGTAGAACAAATGCATGTAGATTTTGTTGCTTGTTTTGTACGCAAGTCAGCCTTGGAAGGATAACTATGAACAAGTGATCAAGAATGAAGAAGGATCAACATCAAACATCCAGAACAAGGTATGTTCATTTAACCATGTATTTCCTTAAAAGAAATGGGGATTAGGTATGGGACAACGGTAGAAAGTAGGATTCTTTCGGTCTTATCTGGATGCATAATATAACCCTAAATTCTAGTCCGTAGGGGGATTTCCCACCACAACAGAATTGGAGACCATACTGGGGAAGTCTCTAGGGTTCCTTGGAATATTTTTGGGTATTTTTAAAAGACTAGTTTTCTTTCCTATTTTTTGAAGTTTCTACAAAGTCTAAGTGAACAGAGATTCTGGTCTTCCATACCAACTATCTCTGTTTCTTTTCTTGATTGTAAATTTTTTTTTGAGACCCATAGAGGTGCACGCTACCTGCATAAGGTCTGGACGCATGTTCCCATGCCCTACTTTCTTATAGCCCACATGAAAATGCTAGCTGAAGAAGTAACGATAGCGTGTATGATTCCAAAAAAAAATTGTGGCAGTCATCCTCTTCCTTGTCAGAATCAGTCATTCTCAGGGGTTTTCTGGAACTCTTTCTAGTCTTAGTTGTTTGCAGTCCATAGCTTAGGGTTCATCTTAGATTGGTTTGTTTTACGAATTTTTCCTTACATTTCTTTCTTTTTCTGTTAAAGAAAGTGTCTAAGCCTTCAAGAGATCCTGGTTCTTAGTATCAATGGTCTCTTCCTAGTTTGGATTGTCTGTTTTTATTTGTTTCAGAGTTTTAGAGATACACGTGGCCTGTATAAGGCTAGCACGCATGTACACGCCCTTTGCCTCTACACAGATCACGTGTGCATGCTTGCTGTTGAATTGTTAGCAGTGTGCTTGTGAAGACTAGTTTTCGTTGAGGGTGAGGCAGTCATCCTTTCCCTTGACAAGAGTTATACCTCTCATGTTTTTTGAATCTCTGTCCTAGTAGTCAATAACTTAGGTTTGATCTCGGCCATAACTTTTTTTTTTCATTTAAAAGTTTTCATCAAAATTTTCTTTAGGGTTTTTAGACAAGTGTGAGAGTCCTTTTTTAAGTTGCTAGTGTGTGATTTCTTGAAGTTATTCTTTGCGATATGTGATTAGGCCAAAAGTTTTTCTTGGTTTTTGACTTGTTGATATTTTTCCTTTTTGCTTTGTGAGCATTCAAATAAAAAAAAAACTTTCATTTCTTTGTTTGGTTGAAAAGTGTTGTTTTGCATTAGTAACCAGGGAAAAGTCTTTTATTTCATAAGTTTTTGACATTTTTCTTAGATCGTAAGTAGCTTGTAGTCGAGTAAAATCTTTCTTTGAGTTTGTTGTTCAAAAGATCTTAGAAAATTAAAGAAAAAAAAAATTTGAAAAGTTGTTGAAAATTTGCGTTAAGTGAAGGTTTTTGTTTCCAGCTTTCTGTTCATTTTTACTTTCGTCTTTCAAACATCACTAGTTTCACTTTCATACCTTTTGACATAATACAATCCATAAAATTAATGCTAAATCTAAAATTCATTATACTTTTATGTTTGTAGGGTTAACCAACTAGTTCAGGATTAGGGCCTTGGATTAGGTTGGAGACGAAACTCTTCAAGGCCATTAAAATCATACATTGGAGTTTGAGTTAGGGAGTGTCCAAGTCCAGTATCATGAAAGTTATCTGGGACCCCCCTCTAACACAGGGGATAAACACGAGGTCGTGTGCAAAAAGGTAGCGGAGATAACCCCTCCAAAGTTGGACCAATCGTAGTGGAGACCACATATAGAGGGCTTGTCTTAGGATTCCATCAATTACATTTTCCACGGAGC
Source organism: Picea mariana (assembly GCA_032191745.1). NCBI lineage: Eukaryota > Viridiplantae > Streptophyta > Pinopsida > Pinales > Pinaceae > Picea > Picea mariana. The sequence goes on from JASDQU010751800.1 coordinate 22,413, forward strand.
TTCATGGGTCTCGAATCCGTTTGAGATCCTTAGTTGTCTTTTGGACCACTTGCTCTCGATACCCTTGATAGGTTTCGGGCTCGATACCCTACTCATTGTGGTCTACCCGACTTTTGACTGTACCCGCCTGGTGACTGTTTGCGCGCTGGCAACCTAGTTGCCTATATTTTTTAGGGACCTACACAGGTGATTGTGGGGGTATACCATGGTACCTAGGATAGACTTCAGGCCACACTTTGCAGAGTATACCTAGAGGGTGCTTCTATGTTCGATTTTCACTTGCACCGGTAAGTTTCTCTAGTGTTGGTTGTTGTAACTGTTCTTCCAATTAATTTAGTGTTTGCCTGTCTTATCTTATAGGGAATTTTTTAGTGTGTGTTGTTTTTGAACGACTAGAATGCCCTAGAGTGTCTTTGATATTCTCACACAGTGGAGGATCACGAGCTCCACTGGTCATGAAGGATTCTTGGCCTACCATCGGTTACACTTGAGCCACCCCCGCCACCACTAAGGCAAAAGCTAGACCAACAAGGGTCTTTTGAAGCGACTGGGTCACAAGAAATTGTGCCCTACCAACATCTGGAGGAATTGACCGTTTTAGACCTTGGAGCGAAAGATTCTGGTCTAGTTGAAAGCTCCACCACTGATCTTTCGGCACCCACCATTGTACCAGTTCATCCTTACGAGTGCCAGACAGTGTCGCACACAGCAATGGAAACAAATGTTGTTACTCCTTCTGGGAATTCTTCAATTCCCACTACGGTTGTCACCACAAGAGAGTTTCCACCTCCTAACCCACCATCACCGGTCTGATCCACCATGGTCTCGACCACCTCTACATCGCACAGTGGTCCGATATCGTCTCTGGTGGTGGCCACAACCCCTTTCACACCAAGTGCGACAGGCCCTTCGTTCTCATATGGGATGCCTAGTTCAGGTACAAGTCTTATACTTTCCTACTCTACTTCACAGACTTCAGGTTTGGGGGCAGGGAGCTCTAATGCTCCTCTGCAAGGCCACATGGGGGGGAATTCTTCTCCCTTTAAGACTTTCCCTTACGGAGGAGGTCATATACCTCCTTTGTCCCCTTCACTCAGTGGCACACACCAGCCATCTGTCGGGCCACCTACACACCATAGTTTATTTGGAGCAGGGAGTCAAGGACCACCTTCACATAATATGTTGGTAGGTTTGACACTGTTTTCTTTGTTCGGTGAATTTGGTAACAACACCTTCTCGTCAGCTACCTTCACGACTGGGGGCAATCCCGGTCTCGAAAAATCTATTCCTATGCAGGGTACTATTCTTGCACAGGGGGCACACCCAGGAACTTCTTCCGCATCAGGGCCTTGGAATTCTTGGCAGGGATCCATTCCCTCATTAGGAATGTTGATTTGGGGTAATTCTTTTCACAATCAATAGAACCCCGGACAAAGTGCTATTCCTATTCCCATGGGACCAACATGGGGCAACCCTTCCCAATGTCATTAGAATGTAATGCATGCGCAACCATCTATGTCCTATTTTGGAAATCAGCCAATGATGTCTCCTCACACAAAAAATCCATACGCTGGCCATGGCCATGGTTTTTACCAAAACCCAAGCCAACAACCGAACTTTTCCTGGAAACCTGGTGCCAGTCAAACTCTAGGCCCCTTTTTCCCAGGTTATCACCAACAACCCAAACTACCCTTCCTGGCAACCTTGCATTTGCCAGACTTGACAAGGTTGTTGAATGACCCTATCTGTCACGACCCGTGTTGGCCTCCTATGTCGACGAAGTTGCCTTCGAACATCCCAAAGTTCGAAGCCAAGCCTAACAAAGATCCAAGAGATCATGTGACTACCTTCCATATTTGGTGCTCATCTAACTTGTTGAAAGACGACTCCATACAATTGTGATTGTTTCAATTCACTCTCATTGGGAGTGTCGTGAAATGGTACATTGAGCTCGATCACTCAAGATACTCTTCTTTCGGTGAACTGGCGATGGCTTTCCTAAACCATTTCTAGTTACCTATGATATACGAAACTAGCACTAAATTGTTGACCAATTTCTCAGAAACAAAAGAAGACCATATCTCTAATCANGAATGGAGACGTCGAAAGAGTTTAATTAAGGTACCAGTCCCACCAGCATTCCTGCTCGAGTGGTTCCTTAAGTATTTGGTCCCACAGTTGTCCAAAGACGTGGTGACATCGGGAGTATTTTCCAAAGAAGACGCCATCATGAGAGCTCAACAACTTGAGCTAATATATTCTTAGTCCGGTTTATTATACGAGATCTTGCCAGATGTGCCACGCTCAATACTTGATAAAACTAGACAGAGAGCTGGACCACATGCCGATGGTATTGTTGGTTCAACACAAACAAAGCCCGCTGAGAAATTGACGAAGTAGTTGCAGCAGTTGTCTATACAACACACAGTAGCTAGCCAAACTACTACTTTGGCTGCTCCCCTTACCAAAACGTCGGATGTACACATAGTGCAATTGGCTAATCCAATGGCCACCCAGCAGCCTGAAGGAAAGAAAAAAAAATGAAAGAAGGGTAAGGGGGATAAAAAACCTACCAATAATGATGGCGGAGACATCACTGAGAAACGAAAGGCGAGGTATCCCTGCAAGTTGTGCAGGGAAGACCAACCAACCCATCTATGTCCTCGGCTTGCAGAAGCCCAAACGTTTGTGACACAGTAACAACCTGCTGTGTTAACCAATCCGTTTCAACATGGACAAAAAATAACCCAAGCCTCTATAAGCACAGAAGGGGGAAGCCAAGGACCCTTTCCATCTTCGAACAACCCCACATCCACGAATGTATATATGGTGAAGGGTGATGCTTTTATATCGAATAGAGCGCATGACTATAGTAAACCAAGCACTTCTGAGAAGGGCAAAGAAGCCGAACTCCCATCTCTTCCTCTACAGATTGAGAAGAAGTTGGGCAAAACAATGACACATATCCCAAAAGGTGCATTCAAAAAATATTCTCACAACCCAAACGCAAGGGCCTCCCAGAACTATTTTGTGGTTGAAGATTTATCAAAAACCCCTTGTGCGATGTTCACTTTGGAGGTCCTCCAAAGCTTCCCTTCCTAGAGGAAATCCTTGTTAACCGCTTTAGGATCTACCAAGACTTGTAATCCGGGTACAATCATGATGGATATAACTAACCTAAAACCTCATCTGCCTTACCATGTAGCATTTCAGATAGTAGTGGCTTATCCCACGAAAACGTTTACTCAGAATATCTTACGCACAGTGGTTGATGAGGGTGCCTCGACATGCGTTATGTCATTGTCATGTTGGAAGGCCGTTGGCCAGCCCGTTTTGTCTCCGTCACCTACTCTTCTTACTACTTTCAATGGTCATTCATTCCGACCACATGGTATCATTCCCTCTTTCCTAATGCAGTTAGGAGGGAAGACCATGTGTGTCGAGGTAGAGGTATTCGATGTGCCCCTCGACTATAACCTCTTGTTAGGGAGGAGTTAGACTTATGTTATGCAAGATGTGGTTGCTACAAATTTCTAGGTCTTGTTGTTTCCACATGAGGGCCGGATTGTGACCATCGATTAGTTGTCTTTCTCCAGACCTGACCCTTCATTGGGGGCATCCACGATCACGATGATTGATAATCCTCAACCAGGTGTGGTCAACATAGTGATTGGTTTGTGCCCATATTTGATGGGTACCTTCGATTACCCACCCCCTCAAGGTGATATCAAGTTTATATCCAGTCACCATAGGGTTGAGATTTTTTAGGTTTCATCGTTTCGCACGACTTACTTCAATGATTCGTGGATACTTCCTTCCCCACTAGCTACGATGGATGGGACAGGACACCCGGGCATGTCCATTCCCTTTTCTGTAGCTGAAGTAGCGTACTCTTTAGTCTAGCAAGGTTTAGCCAACACTGATCCAAATCCTGCACAAGAGTTCGATCCACTTCTAGAGACTATTTGGGCTCAGGGTTCTCTCACTGACACTGATTCATTAGACTTAGTCTTGCCCTCTGATGAAGCTATAATTGAAGCAATGATTAGTCCAGACAAACCCTGGGAAGATCTTCATCACAGATCATACTTCCTCCCAGAGTTAAGTAGAATCTAGGCCGAAGAATTCACCTTGAATATGACCGGAGATAGGTCTTGTCCTAATAATCCCTTAGCTACACACAAGATCTATGTTGAGGGTAATATGGAAACCATTGCTGAAATAATACCTATCAATATCTCCAGAACCCCTGGCATCATAGACAATGTTTTCTTCGAAGCATACTACTCCCCCGAGGAGATGCCAGGCATCAACCCATAAAGAGTCGATCATGAGCTAACTTTGTTGTTTTTCAAGCTCACTTTGAGATCCGAAAGCAACATCTAGTGAGACTACATTTATGATTTTCGATCTCGTCTGGATTAACTGAGAAAAGTAACCTCTACGAGTCTTCTTTTAAGCCCTTTTCAGACCCTCTAAACATGAAAAGATTGCCAAGCGATCTTGTGGCCTTTCATGCTCATTAAACTGAAATTTGAAGTCACGTCTGTCCAGCGGTAGTTTACCCCTTTTTTGGTCTAGACAGTCAATTGTACAAACAAAGGTATACTCTATGGAACTTCAGTTCTCTATAAGAGTACCCTCAGGTATAATTTTACCCCTTTTTCGGGCCTGAGGGACTAAACTTACGAAAAAGGAACCCCCTCAGAGTCCATAGTTAATCTCTTTTCAGACTCCCTAAAATTGAAAAGATCGTCGAGTGACCTTATTCTTTCACACTCGTTAAACTGGTCCATAAGAACATTTCTGACGGAGTCCATAGTTAAGCTTTTTTTGGACTCCTTAAAAATGAAAAAATGGCCGAGTGATCTTGTCCTTATCACACTCATTAAAATGGTTTTGAATAGACGTCTTTTCGGTGCTAGTTTACCCCTTTTTTGAACTGACTAGACTATCTTCGAAAAAGGTACCCCAATGGAGTTTTCTTTTACATTTTTTTCAGACTCTCTAAATATGAAAAACCACCGAACTTACCTTCTATGGGCTCGTTAAACTTACATCGAAGGACGTTACCATTGTGTGTTTTGTTAATCGCATTTGCATACCTACGTCTTTGGCCTAATGCCAGTTCCATGTTTCTCTCAACTCAACCATCTGAAGCATGCCTTATATGCAAGCCCTGTAGCATTTTGCCTCTACGTCTTGACACTTTTGGCCCCTGGAGGATTTTTCCTGAGTGTCCTTTTCTTTCATATGTCTCTTTTCCCTGGACATCCCTGTGTTCCATGCGCTTGGAAATAGTATGTTTGTGACACTCGATTCTCCTTTTTAACGTAACATTCTTTTATTCCATTTCCAAAATTATTGAAAAAGACAAAAAAAATCAAATATACCCCAAAAAGAGGAAGGGAAAAGTATTTTCTTTATTGGAAGCATAATGAGTCACCCTTGGATAAAGCACATCTGTCCATTTATTCATCAAACCCTAGGATGTAATATGACCTTAGGAAGCTTTTCTCACTACATAGAGCTGTGTCCTCCTCCATTTGGTTATTATTCCAAACATATGGAGAGTTTGCATTGCCTCCTGCCTCGTAAACTTATGTTAATGCCATGCTGCTTGAGTCTCTCGTGTTGTTGTCCAAGGGAAGTCTGTCACCAAGACTGAGTCGACCCCTCTGCAGTTTGTCTCTTTCCCTCATACCCGACCATCCTGAATGTCCAATCAAGTCCTTGTTCAAAATCAATGAAGCCTTCAGTCTGATCATCAAGATTATCTAGTCCATGACCGACGAGCCATCGAAGTCCTCTGGGTAGTGAATTCGTACACTCATATTACACTCCTACCCGATTTTTAAGATTTTGAAGTTGTTGCTCGAGCTCTAAAGACCTCATCTCCAGCCATCAGGCCTTATCAGCTTCTACGAAGATGGATACTCTACATGTATATCTTTTTGATTTCGGATGTAGCTCCGTTGTGTATTGTTTGCGACTACACTTTATATAGTTGTATGACATGGATCTACAATGTATTTGATTGATAGCCATGCATTTATTTTATCCCGAGCATGGGTATGCCCACCTCAGTGAGACAATTGTTATTTTTTCAGATGACACCTCCCAATTTCTGGTCCCTGGGCTCACTTGTTCGGTACATCAGTAAAGATTGGTAATGTATTTCGGCCATCAGATGCTCTTCTGACCTCACACATTAGGGTGCATCTATTATAACCCTAATTTTCACCATACATGCTTACCTGGCATCAAGCCATCTCATAACCCTTCTTTGCCAAGACACTACTGAACAACTCTTCTAAAAAACTCCATTTTTAAAAGTCCACGCTAGCTGACCCACTAAAACCCGCGTGGATCTACAGTGTCCATGCTAGCTAGCCCACTATAACACGCGTGGACCTACAGAAGCATGAAAAAAGGAAAGTTGTCGATGGAACACATAGCTTTGGGTGAGTTAACTGAACCTTTCGAAAATGCATGGCCGAGGGTTCGCCCAAATACCTAGCTTCTTCTAGCCTATAAAAGAAGGGTTAGGGGTCCTATTTGGAAGAGGAGAATAATAGTAAAGAAACTCTACCTAATTGCACATTCCCATTGTCCCAACCCTTTAGTCATCCTTGTGCAAAGAGAGATACAGAGCAAAGAAGTTGGAGGACATTTGAAGAGGAGCCCAGGATCAGGTTCGCGGAGCGGTGGCTCGTCTTGACATTGTAAGTTGATTCATTAAAGTTAATAATAAATAAATTCTTTTCTTGTCCCACTATATGAGTTCTTCATAGTTCATTGAATATATGTTTGAATCTCTAACCCATTAATCTGTAGAACAAATGCATGTAGAGTTTGTTGCTTGTTTTGTACGTAGGTCAGTCTTGGAAGGATAGCTGCTAACAAGCAATCAAGAATGAAGAAGGATCGAAATCGAACGTTCGGAACAAGGTATATTCATTTAACCATGTATTTTCTTAAAAGAAATGGGGATTAGGTCTGGGACGACGGTATAAAGTAGGATTCTTTCGGTCTTATCTGGATGCATAATATAACCCTAAATGCTAGTCCATAGGGAGATTTCCCACCACAATAGATGGGTGTTGATCTTCAACGTGATTTTCAGAGGTTGTCGACCTATCTCCAACATGACTCGCAGAGGTTGGTTATTTCTTCTTCCTATTCTTCCTCTTTCTATTTCGTTTAGAATTTCGATTACTAGTAATTGTACTTTCACCAGAGGTAGGAGAAGGAGGAGGATAAGACTTTGCTGATGAAGAAACATCAACAAGGTGCCCATGACTTAAGGTACTTAACTGAGAAGTGTCAAGAGCATTCAGGACATTTGGAATGGTACCCAACCAAACCGGTAGTCCCACATTAAACTTAGGAATGTACAAAGTGGCCATCAAAGGGACACCAACATTTCCAAAGAAAGGAAAAACACAAGAATTCCCTTGTGAAGGGGTTCCTTGGTTGGTATCATCAGGAACTTTAGCCATGAATATATTATGTAGAGGTTCTTCCCTTGCGAGATCGTTCAAATACGTAAAAGTCTCACACACTGACTCTGAAGAACTAGTGTTATCAAAATAATGCCTATAAAGAGGCGGCTCCACGTTTCTAAGTAGAAGACTGAAAAGATCCTCTCAACCTGCGGAGTGGGAAGTCTACCACCCTAGGTCAGAGACCCAAAGCCACGATTGAATAACTCACTATGGAAAACTAGGGAGCACAGAGAACACACTAAAAGTTCCTAAAGGCAAATCAAGCAAATGACTAACTAGTTGGAAGAACAGTTACACCAACCAACACTAGAGAAACTTACCGGTGCATGTGAAACTTGAATACAGAAGCACCCTCTGGGTATACTCTGCAAAGCGTGGCCCAATGTTTTCCCTAGGACTACGTTATACCCCTGCGGTCACATGTGTAAGTCCCTAAAATAAAGGCAACTAGGTTGCCAGCTCATGAACAATCACCAAGTGGGTACAATCGACAGTCGAGTGGACCATAATGAGAAGGGTATCAATCCCAAAACCTATCAAGGGTATCGAAAGAAAGTGTTCCAAAATATTACTGAGGACCTCAGACGGATTCGAGATCGACGAAGATCTATGGAAAATGCGATCAACAAAATCCCAAGAAAAGTCCTCTATATGCGTTCCCCACTATGCTTGGTCCGGCTTTGGAGGGGTTATCTCCGCTACCTTTCTGCACGCGACCTCATGTTTAGCCCCTATGTTAGAGGGGGGTCCCAGATAATTTCCATGTTACTAGACTTCTACACTCCTTAGAATAGAGTCGTATGTTTGTTTTATAGCCTTGAAGAGTTTCCTCTCCAACCTAAATCAAGGCTCTAGCCTAATCTAGTTGATGGACCCTACAAACATAAAGTCTAGTAAATTTTAATTAGCGTTATTTTTACTGGCTTGATTTACTCAAAAGGGTACGGTAGTGCAACTGATGTTGTTAAGACTCTTGCAGAAAAAAGAAATGATAAGAACACTAGAAAAGAAGGATTATCTTTCTTATTTTTCTTTTGAAATGATTTTAATATGAGAAGAAAACACAACACTATGCTAATTTCTTTTTCTTTTTCAAATAACAATGCAAGGCAAATGCCAAGAAAGAAAGAGAACTAACAAGGTGTTTTTCTTATTTTATATTTTCTTCCAATCAAAGCAGAAGTAACAAAATTTTCTAAAAGAAACTGATGAATGCACGATTCATGGTTCCCCCCCCCCCGGCCATGAGGGGGAATTTGTTTTTAAAATGCAACTCATTTTTCTCAAAATTTCAAGCTAAAAATAAGTTAAAAAAGATAAGAAACAGAAAAAATATTTTAATGAAAAAGAAAACTATGCTGGAGTCCAAACTAGGCTAAAACTGCTATGACAGAGACTATACTTAGATAACAAAATCTCTAAAAAAATAACTCTTGACAGGAAAGAGGATGACTACCTCTTTAAAAAAATTCTAGACAGACACACGATTGTCACTTCAACAGCCAACGTATGCACGCAGGTTGTCCAAGGGCAGGGTTCGTATGCACGCATTTAGGCCTACTGTAGGTCGTGTGTGCCTCTATTTCTCCTTAGAAAAGAAAGACAAGAAGCTAAGCTCAGGCATGGAGTACTGGTATTGAAAACCAGAACCCCTTAAAGGTGAAAAAACTTACTTTGCCAAAGAAGAGGCAAGAAAAATTTAGCAAAACAAAGCTAACCTGAGGTCTTACCTAACTATCGATTGCACACAGAGACCAAGAAAGGATCCAAAATACCCCTAAGAAGGATCACTTCTGACAGGGGAGAGGATGACTGCCTCTTCCTGAGAAGGATTTTATGGATTTTCAGACACAGCTAACACTTCAACAACATGCGTACATATGCGAGCTGACTAAAGGTAGGGAACGTGAACACACGGGATGCCCTTCTACAGGGCGTGTATGACTCTGAGTTTTTCAAAAACAAAAAAAGAAATAGAAATAGTCTAGTAAGCAAGGGAGGCAGTACTGGTATTGAGAACCAAAATCCCTTAACACTCAGACTCTTGTAGAAACTCAAAAAAGGCAGTAAAACCAATTTCTAAATACCCAATAAAAAATCCCCAAAGAACCCTAAAGAGTCCTTAGTATGGTCGCCAATTCTGTTGTGGGTGGGAAATCCCTCCTACGGACTAGCATTAAGGGTTTTATCATGCATGCAGAAAATGACCATTTAAAGGCCTCTACTTTTTCTTATTCTCCCAACAAAAAACCCCACATTCATGCAAACAAGATTAGGTAACTCTACCTTAAATCCTTTGTTTGATGTCGATCCCTTCGCTTTCACTCACTCCTTGCCTGCAAGCCTCCTCCCAAAGCTGACTTGAAATCATACATAGACAAACAGAGAGCTGCAAACATGCATTTCATATACTAATTGCTGGGTTAGATGTGACAATATCATAAAATAAATACACAATTTGAACACATGATATGGTGGGATGAAAAAATTATTCCTTTCTGTATTAATATTCACAAGAGTAAACTTTACAATATGTGGCTGACACTGCTCCTCGAACCTAGTCCTAGGCTCCTCTTCACAATGCACCAACTACTCAACCTCAAAGTACAATTGCAGGAAATTGGGGCAAGAGAAATGCTAATGCAGGTAGAGTTTCTTTACTATGATTTTCCTCCTTTCAAATGGGACCCATACCCATTCTTTTATAGGCTAGAAGGAGCTAGGTATTTGGTCGAGTGACTGGCCATGCATGGTCGAAGGGTTTTAGTTAACTTACCCAAAACTGTGTGTTCTGTTAGCAACTTTCCATTTTTCATGCTTTTGTAGGTACACGTGGGTTGTAGTGGGCCAGCTAGCGTGTACACATGGGCTATAGTGGGTTAGATAGAGTGTAAATGCAAGATGTAGTGGGTCAGCTAGCATGTGCCTTTAAAAAAGGTGGTTTTAAGAAGAGATGTTCAATAGTGGCTTGGCAAAGAAGGCAAATGAGATGGCCTGATGCCAGGCAAGCATGTCTGGTGAAAATTAGGGTTATAACAGAAACATAAGGCTAAAGAAATGTGGAAGGACTAGGAGTGGAGCTACCATTTATTGGTCAAACAATCAAGATTAAAAAAGTTAACATTGGAACAAAGGAGACACCGAAGGTTGCCAATGTCAAAGATTATTGGGATGTTGCTACCATTGACAAGATTACAAAGCTAATGCACGAATATCAGGACTTGTTTCCGACCAAGTTCACTGATATGAAGGGTAGAAAAGGTCCTATGGGAGTTATGAGGATCCCTTTGAAACCAAGTGAAAAACTAGTCAAGCAAATACCCTATAGATTGAACCCGAAATACAAGGAAAAAGTGAATATTGAGCTCGACAGAATGCTGGAAGCAGGGATTATTGAACCTGTCGAAGAGTCGGAGTGGATTAGCCCTATGGTCATGCAAGACAAGAAGATAGGATAAATCGGGATATGTGTGGATCTCAAGAAGTTGAATGATGCATGTCTGCATGACCCCTTCCCTACACCATTCACTGACGAAGTGTTAGACAATGTGGGAGGCCAGGAGGTATATTCTTTTACAGATGGATTTTTAGGATACCATCATATCTGGATTGCCAAGGAAAACTGCCACAAGACCATGTTTTCCATAGAATGGGGATCCTACCAATATACAATAATGCCATTGGGACTGAAGAATTCCCCAACCATCGTTTCCAGGGTGGTGGTCAAAGCGTTCAAAGATTTTTTGCATAAATTTTTAGAAGCATATTTTGATGACTAGACCGTGTTTAGTTTGTTGAAAAACCATATTGAATGTCTAAGGATAATGTTGGATAAATGCAGGCAGTGTCAAATTTCTTTGAATTTGAAGAAGTGCATCTTCTTCTCACCATTTGGAGTACTATTAGGTCATATTGTATGCAAGCAGGGATTGTTGGTTGATCCATCAAAAATTGCAATTATAGTTGATTTTCCACCTCCTACTTCAGTCAAACAACTGCACACTGCGCTAGGAATTATTGGTTATTACAGGAAATTCATCAAAGGATATGCCCAAATCATAGCGCCAATGGAGAAGTTGTTGAAGAAAGACTATCAATTTAGCTGGATAGAAGAATTCCAGACGAGCTTTGACACACTGAAACAAAAGATGGTTACTGCGCCTATTCTGGTTTTTCCAGATTGGAACAAAGAATTTCATGTACACATCGATGTGTCTTCTATTGCACTGGGAGTAGTGTTGGCACAACCTGGAGAAGGGAATATCGACCATCTGTTAGATTTTTCTAAAAGGAAGCTATCTACAGTTGAAATTAATTACACCACCACCGAGAGAGAAGGATTAGCCATGGTGTATGCATTGCAAAAATTCTGCCACTACTTGTTGGGAGGACAGTTTAAAATGTTCACAGATCACTCCATGCTGAAGTACCTAGTCAACAAGCCAGCATTGGGGAGATGGATATGCATATGGATTCTGCTATTTCAAGAATATGATTTTGAAATCATAGTTAATCCAAGAAGAATGAACAAGGGCCTTGACCACTTGTCAAGGTTGGAACATGGTGAAGAACCCACGAGTTTGGAGGATACACTGTCGGATGCACAACATCTTGGCATTAGAAATATTGATGACCACTTTGCAGGCATAGTCTAGTTTCTGTCAACGGGAATGGAACCTAGTGAGTACACAATTCCCCAGAAGAAACAGTTAGTGGTGCGTGTTGCAGACTTTTCACTTATAGCGGGACAAATATACAATATGAGACCCAATGAGATATTAAGGAGATGCATTATGGAGACCGATCGATCACTGATCCTCACAGAATCTCACGAAGGCATCACAGGAGGACATTACGTAGGGAGATCAAATGCGCAAAAGGTTCTGAGAGCTGACCTTTGGTGGCCTACCTTACACAAAGATGCTAAAGAATATGCCAGAGCCTATGATGTATGCCAGAGAGTTGGAAAACCATCCCAAAGAGATGAAATTTCATTAGCAGCATAGATGACCCTACAAGCATTTGAAAAGTGGGCCATTGACTTCATAGGACCTATAAACCCACCAGGAAAGCACATAGGAGAAAGGTATATAATTACTATGATAGAATACCTGACTAGATGGGTTGAAGCCAGAGTAGTTAAGGGCTGTAGTGCAACTACAACTACGTGTTTTATATTTGATGACATAATAACCAGGTTTGGATGCCCAAAGATCCTCATGAGTGATCAAGGAACACACTTCATCAATAAGACAGTTGAATCCCTAACTAAAGAATTTGCAGTCCACCATCAGAAGAGTACACCTTACCATCCACAAGCAAACGGAACAATTTAAGCATTCACCAAGATCTTGGAGACCACACTGACAAAGATTTGCAGTGTGAACAAGGATGACTGGGATTTAAGAGTACCTGCAGTACTATGGGCCTATAGAACCACTTGCAATAAATTAATAATGAAGACCCCTTTTAAATTGGTTTATGGGCTTGAAGATGTTGTTCCAATGGAGTATTTAGTACCAAGCCTGAGAATTGTTGCTTTTACACACATGGACGATACTGGAGCAGCTCAAGAGAGGCTTGCACAGTTGGTTGAACTGGAAGAAGACAGATGTATTGCAGGATTCCATCAACAGGTTCATAAGGAAAGAGAGAAGGCCTATCATGACATGCACATTAAGAAGAAGGCATTCAAGCAGGGTGATTTGGTGTTGGTATATGAAAGTAAGTTTATAAAACACCCTGGGAAGTTTAGAATGCATTGGCTTGGACCATATGAGATCACCTATGTTACTGAAGGAGGAGTTGCACAGCTAAAGACATTGAATGGAGACTAGAAGGAAGGGTTGGTGAATGGGAGTCAGCTAAAGTTGTACTATGACAACCAACTACCTCACAGCTCTCAGTAAATGCATGAGGAAAAGGGTCTAGGTACCGGGTGCAGTTGAAACTGGGTACCATACATAGAAAATATAGTCTACACAAGGATGTGACGGAGGCATAGAGAAGAAAGCAAAGGATGCACTATGCAGTCTACAAGTCTAAGTAGCACAGAACAATCAGGTCTGAAGTGCCTCGGGATGAGTCACAAGTGAGTGTTGGGGGGCTGTTGTCCCTTGGTTATGGAAGGGAGCGAAGAACAAGGAAGAAAATGTGAAATGTGCACTTCGTGGAAGACATAGTGACTATCACTGGGTCAAAGTGAGAAAAAGAGCAAAAAATATGGAGCAAAGTATGGAAATGCAAGCCGTTGGATGAGGAGATCGAGGATGACAGATAATAAAGGAAGAAGGATCGAGGACAACTCAGCAAGTAGGAAAATCCACCATTAGCACCGCCCGATAAGGAAGGAAAGACAGGCTGGTGAAGCCAGAAAAAAGTGGGTCAATTTGACCTAGGGTTTTAGACACCTAGGGTTTTGGAATCTAGGGTTTTGGCACCTAGGTTTTAGCCTAGGGCTGTTGGTGAATGATTGTAATGTATAAATAGAGGTCTAAAGGGCCTAGGTTGGGTTGGTAATTTTCGGTCGGTACGATATTGTTGTTGATCTAGCTATAGTATTGTGAGAGAGAAGTGTTGAGAGAGAGAGAGCCTTTAGGTATTGTAAGACATTCAGCTATGTGTGAAGGTTAGGTCCTGCAGCTGGGTGTGCAAGAAGGGGAGAGAAAGAGACAAGAAGAAAGAAGATCTGCAAGTTGAGAACGCAAACAAGAACTATATGCTTTACCATAATAAATCATAAGCACAGTTCTATGCATGTAGCCCAAGAGAGAGGGTGAACCACATACATCTTGTGTTGTGTGTGTGGTTGATGCTTTGATATCTGTCATTGTTATATTGTTATTTACATTGTTATATTAGATCAGATCTATAAGTGTGTAGGGTAGATATAGCTTGATAAGTGATAGATGCATGTTGTGTTGTTATTGTAATAGATCCACTTGATATTCCACTAGTTGTAGGAATATCTGTCCTACAACCCCCTCATAGTTGCTTCGAGTGAGACTTCATCTGTTTCACAGGTGTTGTCGAAAGGGATAGTAGCTAGGGATTGTTGGTGCACTGTTGGAGCTGAACCCTGGGTCTTCCCCTATGCCAATAGAGTGAAAATGGTCATGGAATCATTGACTGGATGACTGAATGATCGACGGAATCATGGGAGAGATGATCATCCAAATGATGGTGAAGGTGTGAAAGTGAGCTAAGTCCCCACAATATGTATGCATGTCCCCAACTTGACACTTGTCATGTTGGAAGCTACTTTGGTCCACCTGTCCCCAACTTTAGAACTTAGGATAAAATAATTATCCATACATTAGGTTTTAAGAAATATTAATATAATATTCCTTTTTGGCTTAAGCTCTCTAGCTTATCTATTTCCCTTAACTTTTAGCCCTCCCTTTCCCTAAGTAGTGAATTTTAGTCCCCCATCTCTTTATTGTGGTTGGTCTACATGCAACGATGTATTTTATATTAATCATGAGACATATAAAAAATAGGCGCACTGGCCTTTAACATCTAGGAACTCTAGCCTAATTCCAAAACATAAGCATCCCAACTTGTAATAACTGGCTCACCAACCTATAACACATATCATATATACAAGGCTCGCTGACCTCCATACTAAGTGCACTTTAGTTACTGTGCGTGGTATCTGGGTATGTGCACACTACATCATTTTACTACACATTACATGCATGCACTATGCCATGAAAGGTGCATTACAAAAATGATGTCAAAACAACTCACCAGCTTAAGTACACTTATATTACATTTACAATTGGGTT
>JASDQU010751800.1:37807-48774 GCA_032191745.1 Picea mariana
ATATACCAAGGAGACATTTTCATTTTGAATCATCTTGTACTTGAACATTTAAGTGGGGTAAAAGGAGGTTGCCCCCTCGAAGAGGCTTATTATATGAAATTATCTCTTTTTCAAGGCGTTGAGTACTTTTCCTGAGGTTTTTATATGCTATATTGATGTTTGTTTCTTAACACAACCAACTCGGATGAGATGAATCAAAGGTTCAAGGTCACATTTACATTTGAACAAGAATATCCATCAATAGATGTAGCACTGTAGGTTATTAAAACTAAGATATCCTCAAAATAAGGGTCAATGGAGGTGGTATCAGTCTATAATACACACATAATTACTATGAATATTCACGAGCTATTGGAGTGTTACAATGTTTCTAAGGAATAACATGATGAAGAATATCCCAGGAATGTCTAAGTACTTGAAACAAAAGGAGAACGGGTAGTAGAAGGACCATAACTTGATTCCATTGCATACACGCAAACAATAAAGATGTGGAAGGTAAACATTGGGATGACAGAGAACCCAAAGTTTGCGAATATAGGGGAGTACTGGAGTGATGAGACAATAGAAAAGATTTCATACTTATTGCACGAATATCAAGACCTATTCCCAACTACATTTTCCAAGATGAAGGGGATAGCTGGGGACTTAGGCGAGGATTAAGATTCCCTTGAAACCATGTGATAATCTAGTGCGAAAAAGGCCTTACAGGTTAAATCCAAAGTACAAAGATAAGGTTAAAGTAGAAATAGAAAGAATTTTGGATACAGTGATCATTGAACCCATGGTAGAATCAGAGTGGATAAGTCTAATGGTAGTGCAAGAAAAGAAGATAGGCAGAATCAGGATTTGTGTCGATCTGAGGAATATAAATGATGCATGTTTACATGATCTATTACCAACACCATTCACATATGAGGTACTGGAGAACGTAGGAGGGAAAGAGGATTATTATTTCACAGATGGATTCTCGGTGTACCATCAGATAAAAATGGAACAGGAGGACCGGTACAATACTTCTTTCGTGACATAATGGAGAATTTATCAGTATATAGTAATGGTCTTTGTATTGAAGAATGCCCCTGCAGTTTTTTCAAGAGTGGTGGTTGCAACGTTCAAGAAAATTATCCGTAAGTTCCTTGAAGTATGCTTAGATGATTGGACTATTTTTAGTCTAATGAGGGATCGCATAGAAGTACTCAGGATAATGTTGGATAGGTGTAGACAATATCATATTTTTCTAAACTTGAAGAAGTGTATTTTTTGCACATTGTTTGTAATTTTATTGGGACATGTAGTTTGCAAGTAGGGATTACTAGTGGATCCAACTGAGATTGTAGTTATTCTGGAGTTAGAACCACCTACATCAGTCAGCCAATAGAGGGAAACTCTAGGTCATATAAGATATTAGATGAATTTCATCAAAGGCTATGCACAAATCACAACACCTATGGAAAAGTTGTTGAAAAAGGAAGCAAAGTTCCAATGGAATGAGGACTTTCATAAGGGTTTGGACACCTTAAAGAAAAAACTAGTGACTACATTGATTTTGATCTTTCCAAATTATAACAAGGAGTTCCATGTTCATGTAGATGCATCACCAGGGGAGGGAGAGATAGATCACCCAATTGCTTTTGCAAATAGGAAGTTGTACATAACAGAGAAGAATTACACCACTACAAAATGGGAAGGATTGGTAATGGTATATGTGTTGTAGAAGTTTAGACATTATTTATTGGGGTCTCACTTTAAGATGTACATAGACCATTCTACATTAAAATACTTAGTGAACAAACCAGTGTTGGAGGGGATAATCTTCATATGGATATTGTTGTTTCAGGAATATGATTTTGAGGTTATGGTCAAACTAGGGAAGTTGAATGCAGGACAAGATCATCTATCTCACATACTATCAGGGGAATATACATGGAATTTAGATGACAACTTACCAGATGAAAAACTATTTTCATTTAAAATGGTGGATGATTACTTTGTGAACATTGTTCAATTTATCAGTATAGGAATGGCCCATCAGACATGATAGTTGCGCAAAAGAAACAATTGGTAGTTAAAGCAACAAACTATTAGCTCATTGCAGAAAATTTGTATAAGTTGGGTGCAGATGGAATAGTGAGATGATGTGTGTTGAAACATGAAAGGACTATGATACTCACATAAGTGCATGAAGGGATTGCAGGATGAAATTACGTAGGAAAAGAGACTATGCAAAATATTTAATGTGCAGGACTTTGGTGGACGACACTTCATAAAGATGCTAAAAAGAATTGTCAGTCATGCGATGTATGTCAAAGAATGGGAAATCCATCCAAGAGGGATGAAATTCCTTTAAATCCATAGGTTACGTTGCATGCATTTGATAAATGGGCTATAGACTTTGTGGGGCCAATCAAACCACAAACACGAAGATCAAGGGAAAGGTACATAATTACTGCAATAGAGTATTTGACAAGATGGGAACAAGAAACACCATTCCTAGACTACATCACAGATTTACTACATGATTTATATTTGAGAATGTAGTCACATGATTTGGATGTTCGTTCATATTAATCAGAGATCAGGGAACAAACTTTCTAAAAAAAAAACTTGCAGCATTGACTGAGGAGTTTCAAATTCATCATCATAAGAGTACCCTGTATCATCCTCAGGACAATGGGAAAGTGGAAGATCTCAATAAAATCCTGGAGAATGATTTGACAAATATATTTAATGTAGGGAGAGATGATTGGGAATTAAGATTTCCTATAGTTTTATGGGCCTACAAGATGACAAGAAAATAGTTGAAAGGGAAGATATCATTCAGATTGGTCTATGGGAAAGATGCAGTGATGCCAATGGAGTTTATTCTACCTAGCCTATGCATTGCAACGATCATTGATCTTTCATAATCTAGTGCAATAGAGGAGATATTTTCATATTTGGTACAACTCGAGGAAGATTGGTTTATTGTAGGTTTCCATCAGCAAGTTCAGGAAGAAAGAGAGAAGGCATTTCATGATAGACACATTAAACAAAAAATGTTTCAAGCGGGAAAATTAGTATTACTATATGACAGTAAGCTTATGCAACATCTAGGGAAGTTCATAATGCACTGGTTAGGACCCTATGTGATTCAAAATGTGACGAAGGTAGGTGTTGCGCGGTTGGAAACCTTGAATGGAGAAGTCCTTCGAGGAATGTATAATGGGTTTCTGTTGAAGCTCTATAGAGATGACCAATAGACTACACAATAATATGAGCTACACAAAACCATATGTATCATAGTAATTGTACTATAGTAGGAGGGTAAAACACAAACAAACATATAAAAGTATAAAAAAGGAAGAAAATCAAATAAAAAGTAGATATAGAAAAAGAAAAATAATACATCGTACAAAGGCATAAAAAATAGTGAAGAAAGGATGATTGTCGCACTATCGGGATGGAACTACACCACTTAATAAAATAACACATCGAAGAAAAATACCACGAAGCAAACAAATGTGAAATCAAGAACAATTGTGTAGTATGGAATTGACAAGACCAATAAAAGCATTAAAGAGAGGAAACAATGGCTACAAAGAGAAAATGATAGGTAATAAAGATGTTGTATAATATTAAATGGTAAAATCCAATGGAAATAATGACAGACTGGAAATACGAGGAAAAAATCACACGAGAGATTTGGTAATAAATCCACATTTATTTAACCATTCATCAACCTCATTGGTGGATGGGACAAGTTAGTTAAGGCATGAAGAGACATGAATAGTTTGCAAAGAGGCACAAAAGTAGTTGAGGGTCTCCAATCATGAATTATTGTTACTACGAGATGGATGCAAGTGAGAGCGAACTAGAGCCAACTCATAGCTGAAATATAGTGGCACCAGAACAAACACAGAGAAAGCAAAGAATTTTTTCACACAAAACAATGGCCCCACCAAAAGTTGGAGCACCATCAATAGAAACACATGAAACAAAGAAAATATTATGGCCCTAACTATGTAGGAGGTAAAAGAGATCGTGGAAACTGAGGGAAAAATAATAAAGGAAGTTGTGACAGCTAAGGAAGCCTCCCAAAAGTTTATCCAAGAATGGAGGAGTGCGCAGTAGACCTGAGTGGCTCAGGAAAACCCACAGGTGAGTGTTGGGGGTCTGTTGGACATGCGTTATGGAAATAATATGTATGAAAATCCTAAGTATAGAATATGTGAGAATAAGAAGAAGGAAGACAAGGAATTTTTGGGAGTGCGCAGTTGAGGTGCATTCAGAGGTACAATGAACAGTGAGAAGAATAAAGTAGAAGAATAAAGTAGGGAATAAAGAAAGAGAAGAAAGTGAATGAAAAGGAAGGATGACAACCCAACGTGCTAAATAAATAAGGAAGCACAAAAGAAGGAAGAACAATAGTCAAAGTGAAAAAGAAACATGCAAATGGAAAAGTAGTTAAAAGTAGCCCGAACAACAATTCAAATTGAGTGGTCATGAATTGTAATAGGGTTTTTGGGATGAGCAAAGTAGGGTTTTAAGACCTATAATTTATGTATAAATATTTAATGGGTTTGGAGAATAGGGTTATTCATACTAGTTCTCTCGTGTGATTTTGAAGAGGAGAGTAATAGTATAGACTAGGAGGAAAAGAGTCTATGTATAAAGGTTGAGGAGATGTTGGAGAGAGAGAGAGAGGATTTCACTGCAGAATGGCTAGGTTAGGAGAAGGAAAATATAACATGATGTATCTTTGTAAGAGAAGTGCACAAGATTGAGATAATTGCATAAAGAATAACAAAGAAGAAAGTCATTGTGGACGTAGCGCAAAGTTGGGTGAACCATGTTAACTATTGTATTTATCTGTCTTTTATGTGATTGATCATGGATACTTTCTTGATGCATGTTAGACTATAATTACTCTCAGTATGATCATTGCACAATGGTGTTATCAGGTTAATTGTTAAGTGTGTACACAAATCAATCCCCCTAGATCCACCTAGATCTAGAGAAAAAACAAGACAGAACATAGCGCTTTCCCTAGGCTCTAATCATTGAATTTACTACCAAACAAAAGATGAGAGACATACCTTTAAGTGTCGCTTCCTTATGTCTTTGTTTTTCGTATTTCGCTCTAGTGCTCTTGTGATACTGATCCTACAGTGAAACACAACCCAACCAAAGTGAAATCAATAGAAGTATATTCAATGACAACCTATGCATATGATCAAGGAATTATGAAATAAAATAAAGATAATTCTATGGGAAAGAAGCATGCCACTGTTTATATTAAATAATAGGAAGAGAGATTACAACCTGATGCCTTGATTTCGTAAGGTTCCTTCCAACAATTCCTTTCTTCCCAAACACTTCTTGCTCCAATGGATTATGAGACCGTGTATCTGATAGCTACTCACAATCTATCTTTACAAAGCAAATGTCAAAGCCAACATACCAAACTAATAATCTCAAGACAAATTTCTAATCTCAAAGGCTCAAGAACTTTCTAACCCAATCAAGCTCAATCTAACTTTCTCCATGAGAGCTCCTCTCCTTTTATAAGTTGAAGAGTTTAAGGTGAGGAGGTTAGGATGATCCCACTAAATCATGAAAGCAAGTAAGATCCAAACCGTTCGGATGCCACCTCACCATAGAAGCTTCTCCTTCTAGAAGCATCGAGAAGAAGCTTGTTTTTCCCACGTACAAGAATTTATGCACCCTAGCTATAGTGCAGCGTGCGGAAACTCCACAACCTAGCTATAGTGCAACCTGCGGAGATCAGGCATTTCCACACCCTGTGTATATAGTAGCCTGTGGAAATCCTCCTTAATAGGGTTTTTACAAAGGAAAATACAACTTATTCTCTCAAGGAAAGTTCTTCTCCATTCTTTCTTCAGGAATTCCGACCACTGACCCCTCTGAAGGCAACAGATAGGTTTACATCATTAACGGTCATAGGGATGATGAAAGTAATGTGTAACAAAGAGCCCCCCAAAGTATGAAGTTAGAACAGAGTTATAGATGAAATACTTTGTCGAGTGTGTATAGGGAACAAGGAACAGTCGGTCGGAAACTTGCCAAAAAACAAGGAAATATAGTACAATAATATATCATCACTGAGGTAGGCATTCCCATACTCAGAATACAAATGAATCAAAGAATAAATGTCGACATGCAATGATCCATGTCAAGTAAGATAGGTTATGGCCACCAAACATACATTGTGGATCCATGCCATTATGAATCAAATATGAACATAGCCACCAAAAATACACTATGGATCTATGTGTTAAAGACTCAAATTTGAACGTAGCCATGAGACATACAATGTGGATCTATGCAAAAATACAATCTGAATATACTCCAACGCAACCAAAATTTATCAGAAAATATCCAGGGTCTTCATATCCACCACTCTATAGTACGAATCTAACCATGCGATTACAGGTGTTGAAGTTGAACATGGTAGAAACCACTTGATTACCGGTCATTAGTGTATATCGTTAACAAGTTTGAGGGAAATCACCATTAATGTCAATGACTCCCAAGGTACTCTAGTACAATCCAACGAATGTGAATTAATGAGATGAAGTCAAACACTTGATAGAATATCTCGATTAGGGGTCAATAATGAAAACCCACTGTCGAAAGCAAGGAAACCTGCCATTGAGGCATACAAGTTCCAAGGTACCAATTAGTTTCTAAGTCTAATTCTTGGATAATGAGTTGAAGTCGACAGGAAAAGACTCGTCACAGGAGGGCCTTAATGTGTCCCACATCAATGACACAAAACAGGTAACAAGATTTGAAGTAGATGAGAGTGACAAGTGAATTAGGACTGACTCAAGGATGGCCGACACAATAGAAGTCTTAAGGACTGCAGAAATGGCTAACGCAATAGAAGGATTTCTGGGCTGAAATTCACTTTGAACATATTGGCGACACAACAATTTTTTTTGGAAACACTAACTCAACAACAGGGATCACAAACCAATTTGTAATCTTATAAAGGAGTATGATCAAGAGACGAGTGGATTTTCCAACCTAGACACAAAGCAAGTGAAAGGGTGTCATGTTCAAAGGTGACTCTTCCATCGAATACAGGTTTAGATACATTTCTTTCCCAATTTTTTCCCCCACCATTTCTGGCGAGTACCTCTTTATTTTTACGCAAGCTTGAGGAGGATAACATATGCTTGTTGATGTAAGCTCATCCTTCAGACGAGTCCCTCAGAGTATGCTTAACAAACCTTAGGAAGGAATGGTTTGGTCCCATATGGGCCTTTCAATGTTTGTTTTATGAGTCCAAAGAAAGAAAACTCATGGGTTTTTCATGTTTAGAGAGTCTGAAAAACAATTAAATAGAACTCTCTTAGTTCCTTTTTCATAAAATAATTCGACGAGACCGAAAAAATGATAAACTATCACCCATTGAATGTTTTCTTCAAATAATTTTACGAGCATGAAAATAACAAGATCGCTCAACAATCTTTTCATGTTTAGAGACTCTGAAAAGAGCTTAAAGGGAACTCCAAGGGGCTCCTTTTTCATATAACCTTTATGAGTCCAAAAAAGTGATAAAAGTATACTTGGTTACATTCTCACATATTTACAAGCATGATGAAGAACAAAGACTAAGCTCAGTAACTTATTCTCATGTATTTACGAGCATGAGAACAAATACTAAGCTCAGTAACTTATTCTCATGTATTTACGAGCATGAGAAAGAACAAATACTAAGCTCAAGATTGTTTTCATTTTTACGCAATATTTAAAACAAAGCAAAACAATGCTTGGGATAGATTTTATTTTTACACAAGCTTAAAAACTAAACAAAACTATGCTTGGGACTTCCCAATGCATAACCCATGGATGATTGGTACTTATCCCCCAACTTAAGAAGCTAGCGGCTCAACTTCATCATGAAGTCCAGAGGTTGAGGCCAATGCCCCCCATGCTTCGTTTCATCCAACTACAAAGGAGAATGAAATGAAGCTTCAAATACCAGATGAGGGACTTGACTCAAATAGAGAGGGGGAATAATTTGTTTCATTTTTTAACAAGCTTGACACATGAGAAGAAATATGCTTGAGTATACAGGTTCAATCCCTAGACCGTTGTTTCATTTGTTAATGAGCTTGAAATCAGAAAACCATGCTCAAAGATGGTTTCATTTTTTAATGAGCTTGAAATCAGAAAATCATGCTCAAAGACTCTCTTCTTGATCATGGCTTCCAAGAGGGAAATGCTCCAGAAGGACACCATGTCAAGGGAAAAAACTCGGTCATGGATTCCAAGAGATCTTCACTAGATGGAAGAAACATACTCTATAAGGAACACATGTTGAGGGTTGCGATAGGGGTAAGAAGGTTAGGCTCTAATAACCCTACCGAAGAGAGAACCATGTCATCTGCTGGATCCAAATCATCAGAAGTTGAAGTCATTGGAGACAACGCCACATAATTAACATGTGGCAGGGGTGATACCATCTGCATATAAGAACCATTGAGGGAGGTAATCTAGTCAAGGTCGATGAATGAAATTTGATCAATAGTCAGAATTCTTCCATCATGAGCGAAAGATATCACATGAAAAAGAGTGGACACAATAGCTTTCATGACATAGACATAATCCCATCCAAGGAGTAAAGAGAAATCCAAAGGGTCTTGGACTACCATGACATCAATAAACACAGTTTTCCCTCCCAAAGTTACAGGAAACTGAGGAAGGGTCCCTAAAGGCTGATTGGTTTATTTGTTAAAAGCTAACAGATTTTGTGTAACCAACACAAGTTGAGGATAACCCAAAGCTTTCCAAGCAATAGAGGACAAAATACTAACAGATGCACCTTCATCTATCAATGTTTGAGGAACGTCCCGACCACAAACCTATACTGTAATATGGAAATGAATGTGAGAGGGAAGGCAAGGTCCAGTTAGCACACCCCAATTGAAAAGGATGGACTCATTACTTGGAGGGGGTTCCATAGAAAAAGGAAGAATACCCCCCAACACAGCAGATTTTGTATCAACAAGAAAAATGTGGAAAGTATCGAGTTAATTGTTAAGAGCAGACACAAATCAAACCCCCTAGATCCACCTAGATCTAGAACAAAATAAGACAGAACATAGTTCTTTCCCTAGGCTCTAATCATTGAATTTACTACCAAACAAAAGACGAGAGACATACCTTTAAGTGTTGCTTCCTTATGTATTTCTTGTTCCTGTTTCGCTTTGGTGCTCTTGTGATATTAATCGTGCAGTGAGACACAAACCAACCAAAGTGAAAGCAATAGAAGTATATTCAATGACAACCTATGCATATGATCAAGGAATTATGCAATAAAATAAAGATAATTCTATGGGAAAGAAACATGCCACTATATTATATTAAATAATAGGAAGAGAGATTACAACCGGATGCCTTGATTTTGTAAGGTTCCTTGCAACAATTCCTTGCTTCCCACACACTTCTTGCTCCAATGGATTTTGAGACCATGTTTCTGATAGCTACTCACAATCTACTTGACAAAGCAAATCTCAAAGCCAACATACCAAGCTAACAATATCAAGCCAAATTTATAATCTCAAAGGCTCAAGAACTTTCCAACCCAATCAAGCTCAGGATAACTTTCTCCATGAGAGCTCCTCTCATTTTATAAGTTGAAGAGGATAAGGTGAGGAGGTTAGGATGATCCCACTAAATCATAAAGAGAGTAAGATCCAAACCGTTCGGAGGCCACCTCACCATAAAAGCTTCTCCTTCTAGAAGCATCGAGAAAATGTTCATTTTTCCCACGTACAAGAATTTCTGCACCCTAGCTATAGTGCAGCTTGCAGAAACTTTGCAACCTAGCTATAGTGCAACCTGTAGAAATCAAGCATTTTTGCACCCTGTGTATATAGAAGCCCGCAGAAGTCCTCCTTATTAGGGTTTTTCAAAGGAAAATACAACTTCTTCTCTCAGGGAAAGTTATTCTCCCTTCTTTCTTTAGGAATTCAAGCCACTAACCCTTCTGAAGGAAACATATAGGTTTACATCATTAACAGTCATAGGGATGACGAAAATAATGTGTAACGAAAATAATGGTTTTGAATGCTACAATATGTGGCTTCTGGTGTAATGTGAATTATAATGGTAATACATAATTGAATTCACTGAGTAACCTAATAATGCCAAATATAGAACAATGCACATAGAAAAGATAAGTAATAATCACAAATATCATCACATCCCATTTCCTCACTACTGTAGGAACTTGGTTCCTACAGCCCCAATATATACCTCGAGTGAGACTTCACTTGCATGCAGGTGATGTTGAAAGGGTCGGTGTCTACAGGTGATGCTGAAATGGTTTTTTTTGGTCAATATAACTCAAACCTAGGTTCTTACAACTATTCTCAATGCCAACACCCACAAACAAAACATCCAACTCTATTGAATCATCAAAGAAGGAAGTTTCTTCATCATGGCAAGTGGCTCACTAGGAGTCATATTCAGTAGATGTTTCCCCATATGATGGAGGGACTTCATGAAATAGACATCATTTCTTCCTAAGGTAGGAGGAATTATATAATTGGACATCAGTGGCGTCCCACCTATTCCACTGTATCAAACTACAGTTTCCATCTTGGCAGTTTTTCTACAGTTTTTCGGGTCCCAAACTTCCAGGGTTGTTTTGAGGCCCTGAACGAAGTTTTTTTTACTTGGAATTTCCTAGTAGATTACTATTGGGATGTATTGGGCCATTAGGAATGTGTACTCCTTATATATACCTTTCTGACAGGGTACTGAGTGCCCCAAATGAAGACCACATGCTAAATTTGGGCCCTTGGGAAGTTGATGTATCAACTATGTAATATCCCTCAGCCGAACCCAATTGTAAATGTAATATAAGTGTACTTAAGCTGGTGAGTTGTTTTGACATCATTTTTGTAATGCACCTTTCATGGCATAGTGCATGCATGTAATGTGTAGTAAAA
>JASDQU010751801.1:14105-24418 GCA_032191745.1 Picea mariana
TTATTTTTTATTTTTTATAAATTATTATTAGTATGAAAAATGCATATTGTGTATTTATATTAATTAGTTTATAAAATTAATAGATAAGTGTGAAGAGTTTTATTAAAAGAGGTTTTCTTTTTTAATTGTAATCTATAAAATATTTTTTTTACTTATATTTGAATATGAGACTTTTTGAATCATATTATATTAGTTAACTTAATTTGTCTTTCTTTTTTTAAAATGAAGCTTATAAAATCATAGGATTAGCTTTTTCTTATTATTTATTTTAAAGTTAATTAATGACTTTTCCATATCCATTTTAAATTGTTCATTACTTGATATAATTGATTAATTGTTTTTTAAGGATGGTGTGCATTTTTATAAAATTTAGCATTATTGGTTTTGTATTGATTTCCAACTTAATGATCCTTTCTATAACAAAGTCACATGATGGTTATTCAAATAGATCTTAATACATAATTACTTGATGAGACTTACTATTGTAATTGTATTTTTTTTCCTCGAAAAAAACCAAAACTTTCTATTAAGATATATAATGTACATTCAGAAGGCACTATATGCGCAAACTAACATTGGATCTACCAATATGTTCAAGAAGTTTTCTTTACAAACATAAAGTTGAAACTAAGGTCCACCAACAAATCATTTTTTGATAGGTTCCCAACACACACAAAATGACAATTCCAACTCAAAATAAATTTTCTTCTACCATGGAGATCAAAATCCCCTCCACGAACTCTTCCCACTGGATCACATTCTCATTCAATGAAAGAGCATCTTTTGATAGTGAGTCTGCCTCTATATTTAATTATTTGAAAATATACTTGAATTGAATATCTTGGAACTGTCTCAAGATATTTTTCAATTTCTATCCAAGCAATAGTAAGTCCACTTGAGAAATTTGTAGTGCATTCAACATCCAATCTATGCATAATTTTGAATCCCCAAAGATCTGAAATTTCAATACCTCCTTTTTTACTGCCAGTCTTAATAGAGCATATAAAGCAAAAAGTTCAACCATATTGTTGGATCATGATCCTATATTGAATTTCCCGTGAAAGTAACGTGTTTGAGAAAGATGTAAAATGATGCCCAAACTACGAGTCATAGCTGGGCCCTGACAAGCCCCATCAAAGAAACCACATGGACTAAATTTGTTTATTTGAATCCACCCTCTTGAGCATCCTAGAGATTTTTATAGTTGGATTAATCTTATAGGATTGGAGCAGGGCAAGAGCTTGTTGGGAAACTTTGATGGAAGGATATGTCTTATTCTCGAAAAGTCATGCATTTCGAGCCAACCACAAATCCCATGAAAGAAGTATAGGCAACACCTTGCATGAAAAAAAACCTTTGATCTAAAAAATAAACTTTAAAACAATCATGTATGTTTCTTTTTTACCACAAATTAGTAATCCCCGATTGAGAACTAACCTCTCTCCATACATGATGAGAAAATGAACACTCTAAGAATAGACGGTTATTGGTCTTCTCAAAATTCTTACATGAATAAGAAATCACTGGCCCTTGTTGTCCACACTTTTGGAGACAATCCTAGGTAAGGACCTTACCTTTAAGTATTAACAAGAAGAAGATCACTCCTTTCGAAGGCCCTCTTATCTTCCATAACTAATTATACTGCCAGTAAATATTTCCTTCACCCACATCCAACATCGCAAGGCAACCCAATTTTTCATTGTAGCAACTCCCAGACTGATTAACAAACCAAGCTAGTTCATCAACCGAGTGCAACATATGTATATGTGCCCTTTGTAGTTCTGTAATATATCCAGACCAGACATGTGACTAGTTTACCTCCAACTCCAGATCCTTTATTGAGTACCAACCCTGTGCCCAAATGGAGGTTTCCTCCTCATTTGCTATATGATTGTTATAGGAAAATCCCCCTACGGGCAGGTCAATATACTCTTGGTTTCTAGACCCCTATACCAAGACAGAAAACATGCAAATGGACACTAACATTCCTTTGAATCTAACTAACTAATCAGAAAGAGAAGGAGAAGGAAGAAAGTGGGATGCACCTTATTCCGATGCTTGTCCTCGCTGCTCCAACTTGAGCTTGATCTCCGAGCTCCTTAACATTGTTTGACATTTGCAATGCAATGAACAACAAGACAAATAACTCCTACTCTACTCTATAAGGTTAGTCCAATCAAATCTATATATAAGACAAACATATGTAAAGAGACATAGGTTAGAAGGAAATAGGCCAAGCAATATATTAATGAGAACTCTTAAAGAAATACTTACAGACTGTAGATGTAGTTGCAACAAATTCTCCAATTCCTCCTCGTTCAACCCTTTCACAAAGCTCCCAAAATCAGAGGTTTGATATCCTAAATATTTCTCCCAAGACCACAGGTTTGATACCTCAAATCTCCATTACTCATTCTCCATGGAAAACCCTCATTATGTAGGATTTGAAGGCTTAACCACCATGGAGAGGATCACTCATCAGATCTACTAAAAAATGATCTGAAAGATATTTAGGGAGAAAATATCTCTTAAGGATTTTAGGGAGGAAATATCTCTCAAGGATTTTAGGGAGAAAATATTTCAACCATCCATGAGATCCTCCACCTTCCCTAAAAAATAGGAAACCAAATGTGAAGTGGATTCTCACAATTAATTAATTTCTTTTTTATGAATATTAATAATAATTCATGTGCACTTGGTATTTTGGCCTTCATGTAATATATCCCTCCTCCACATTGACTAGGGGTTGTGCAATAGGTTATTCCATAGTGTCGAGGTGTATGAGACACTTATATGACACTTACGATACTTAGGGTGAGGTACTTAGGTGTGCAAATTTCATGTGTAACAGAATGCCCTCTGAAGTGTGAAGTCAGAAGAGAGAATGATGGCCAAAACACTTTACAAATCTTTAATGCAAAGATGTGGAGTTGGAGAACCTAGAAGAAGCTGCAAACAACCATCAAAAAATATTAAAAAATGTTCCATTTCCGAGGCAGACATACCTAAGCTCGGAATACGAGATGAATCAAAGAACGACCGCCGACCAATGCACTGTGGATCCATTAAAAGTATTGACCAAGGATATGGCCACCAAAGATACAATGTGGATCCATACCTCCATGACATGAATTGTTCATAGCCACAAAAAATACACAGTGGAGCTAGGAGATGATAAAACATAGCACAGACCAATACTATGTGGATCTATGTGACAGTATATACATCAACATGCTCAAATGATCTCCTTCGTAGCCTAGGAAAAGCAGTTTAATAGAGTGAATTCTCAGCCCAGGGTCTTCATCCCAATCTTGATGTTGTATGAATCTAGCCATGCGAATAGATGTTTTGATGTCGAACATGGTAGAAACCACTTGATTATTGGTCATTGAGGTAAACCGTTAACAAGTGCGATGGAAATCACCAATGATGTCAATGACTCCCAAGGTACCATAGTACATTCCAGCGAATGTGAATACATGAGATAAGGTCGAACATTTGTGGAATCATCCGATCATAGGTCAATGATATAAACCTACTGTCAGAGGTGAGGAGGCCTGCCATTGAGGCATGCATATCCCAAGGTACTAATTGGTTTCTAAGTCTAATTCCTGGATGATGTGTTGAAGTTGACATGAAAATACTCGTCGAAGGAGGGCCTTGATGGATCCCCCATTAACGACACGAAACTAAAATAGGAAAGTGATGTAATATGGTGAATCGATTGAGTATGAACTGACACAAGAGATGGAAACTAAAAATACTGCAGATGGATGGTTTGAAGTGAAACTTCCCTTGAACATGATAAGGCACGACAACTGACTTGGTAGCATTGACTTGACGAATACCAAGAATGTAATGTGACGACAATAAGAGCACTCTTCGACTTGACGAAAAAGTATGGCGACACATGGAATTGGTATGACTTAGAGACAAGCGGATTACCCAACTGTAAGACGATACACAAATAGGTGCCATGTTCAAGGGCGACAAAAGATGCCATAAAGGTTTCTAAAAAACTTGATCCACTTCCTTCAATTTTTCCCCCACCTAGATAGATGAGTACTTCTTTTTAATTTAATGAGCTTGAGAAGGGTAACACATGTTCGATATAACTCACCTTCAGTATGTTCCTCTTATTTTTATTAATGATATGGAAGAAGTAAGGGTTCGTTCCCATATGGGTCCTTCAATGTGTAGTTTAGTGAGTCTAGAGAAGGAAAACTCGGTGGTTTTTAATGTTTAGAGAGTTTGAAAAGAACTTAAAGGTGACTCCAAGGTTGTCCTTTTTCGTAATTTTAGTCTGACGAGTCCGAAAAAGAGATAAACTACCACTCGAAAGACGCCCTTTCAAACATTTTAACGAGTGTGGAAGGAAGCAAGATCACTCATAAATATTTTCATGTTTAGAGAGTCTGAAAAGAGATTAAAGGAGACTTCAGGGGATTCCTTTTTCATATAACCTTTACGAGTCTGGAAAAGTGATAAAATTATACTCGGTTACATTCTCATGTATTTACGTGCACGAGAAAGAACAAAGACTAAGCTCGGTATTGGTTTCATTTTTACACAAGATTGAAACAAAATTAAACTTATGCTTGTAAATTCCCAACGTAATTTCCAAAGGTAGGGATACCCATGGATGGTTGGTACTCTTCCCCCAGCTTGAAAATCTAGCAGCTTAACTCCAAAATGATAATCAAAGGATGGAGACATGCCCCCCCAAGCTTCATTTCATTCATCTACTTTGAGGTTGTCACCAATTTATGTACTAGATGGAGAAAAAGTATAAGGGTAGATGAAAGGAAGGTTAAAAAACAAGACCTAACGAAAGACTCGACTAGGTACAAGGTACAAACGTCAGCCATGGCTTCCAAGAGATCTTCGTTAGATGGAAGAAAAACACTCCGAAAGAAATACATGTTGACAACATCGATAAGGGTAGGGATATCTGACTCTAATATCCCTATCAAATAAATGACCATGTCAACGACCAGATCTAAGTCAAGAGAAGGGAGGGATTCCCTCTCGTGTAGGGTTGGACGCATGGGGTAGGTCGTTACATAATTGACCTGCGGTGGGGATGACATCACTGACATGTATCAACCATTCAGGGAAGGCGGATGGTTGACCATGAGATGAGGGTCAATGAATGAAAGGTGGTTGATCGTTACTATGTTTCCGTTCTGAGGGAAACACATCACTCTAAAGAGAGTGAAAACAAAATCTCTCATAATGTATACATAGTCTCGCCCAAGGAGTAGGTTAAAGTCCAAGGGGTTGTGAACTACCAGCGCATCGACGTAGACCGTTTTTCCTCCCAAAGTAATCGAAAATTGAGGAAGGATCCCTAAAGGTTGACTAGATCTTCTGTCAAAGGTCAACATATTCTGAGTCACGGGCGCAAGCTGCGGAGAACCAAAAGATTGCCAAGCATTCGTGGATAAGATTCTAATAGAGGAACCTTCATCTATTACAATGTTAGGAATATTCCTATCACAAACCTGCATGGTGATTTGGAAAGGCACGTAAGAAGGAAGACGAGGTTCTATGAAATGATTCCAATCAATATAAATCATCTGATTGCTTGAAGGGGATGCCATCGRGASGGGCGRYATRCCCCCTTKTCYAGGTGAATCAGTRTTAAYGAGGTAKACCTRAGCRACATCCTCACTCTTTGAATGAGGAGTGGGGTCAACTGGTGGTGGAACTAGATCGACCACTTTGGTTGCACTCTTCAAGGGAGGAGTGGGATCGACYGAAGGTGGAACCAGATCRAMCACTTTKRCACTCTTCAGAGGCGGAGTGGRATCGACYGATGATGGAACCAGATCAACCACTTTTGCACTCTTCAAGGGARGAGTGGGATCRATCGGTGAYAGAACTGGATYGACCACTTGGGTTTCACTTTTCAGATGAAGAGTGGGGMTGATCGATRATGGAACTRKATTAACTACTTGGGTTTGTGGTTCAACCGAGGATGAAACCATATTGAACACACCTGATCAACCGGACTAAYCGKGGATGGAACCGGATTGACCAGTCCATCAACYAATGAYRGTTTGRGAGAAATATTACGATAACYAGTTGGAAGTTGAATCTTTTCCAACAAATAAGAAGYKTTGTYCATACRAGGGAAAAGGTGAGGGTAATGATCACCT
This sequence comes from Picea mariana, assembly GCA_032191745.1. Lineage (NCBI taxonomy): Eukaryota > Viridiplantae > Streptophyta > Pinopsida > Pinales > Pinaceae > Picea > Picea mariana. Next base: position 20,267 of record JASDQU010751801.1, read on the forward strand.
TCACATGRCAAKCAAGCAGGRATGATTTTAAGGATGGAAATTTATTTTTAAATGTAGAAATCTTGGCGAATCTTACTAATCTTTCATATGCCAACTATAAATGTTTGGYGATATTTTTGTAAAAATATTGAAATTTCTATGGATTTTTATATAGTTTGTATAAAATTTTGGCGATTTTGAAGGTAAAATAATTTTATCCTATAGAATTTGGGCGAATATTTTTTAGAATGGCAAATCTTTTTTTGGGAAAACCCATGGAAAATTAGCCCATGAGAAAAATTTAGCCCCTAAACTCATCCGTGCAAGCAAGGAAATTTGATAGTTCTATTATTCTTACCAACCTTAATGTCACTCACTGACGGGGTGTCACCAACATGTCCTGTAGGGGATGATGACGTGGAAAACCACATTTCTAAGACCTTGGGGAGACTAGGGCAATCCCTTAGAAAGTTGTCACCCTTACAAAGATTGCAAGGGAATTTGGGTTTAGGATTCTTCATTTTAATCTTATCGACTTTATCAACAATCCTAGTATGATTAACCGTAGCTGGTTTCTTGGATCCAACATGATCTGGTGTGGTTGGAGGCTTGGTCTTTTTCTGGTTCTTCTTCTTCTTCTCTTTTCATTTCTTCTTCTTCTTATCAACCTGGCTACTTGCTTTAGAGATTTCACTAGGAGAAGAAGGAGAAAGGGAAGGAGACCTGATGGGTGAAGAAAGAGAAAGGTCAAAATGAGTTTGATGTGTGGGTGGTGTGCTTACATATGAATCACTAGGTGCATTCGAAGCATTGGAAAGATTCGAGATTAGTGGAGTGGAGAACAACCAAACCGACAATCCGATTGTGAGTCTTGAAAGACTCAATGTGGCAATGCATGGAGGACCAACATTTCCAAAAGAAGGAAAGGCGAAAGGTTCCCCAGGAAAATGGGTTCCTCCATTGGTGCTCCCAGGATTTGATGCCATTGACATTGACTCGACCTAAGGTCCACTAAGGAAAACAAACAACACACACTACAAATCTAAGAAACAATCAATCAAACAAACCTTCCCACAATGAAACCACTAGTTGGTGATGAAATCCAACATTGCAAGATCAATACAAGAAGGGGATGGGATAGAATGGATGGATCTGTTACGTTGGTGACCTACTTAACAGACTTATGCCTTGGTGCAAGATTCCACACAATAATCGTGGATTTACAGTCCAAGGAGCTCGAGTGAGTTTGACCAACGTATGTTCCACGTACATCGAATAATTCCCTTCACAATCACCTCATGTAAGGACCCTAAATATTATGGCTACTAAGGTCACCAACTCGCAGTCAGCCTCTAGGAAGGTACAGTCGAGTTAGAACGTATGGGCAGGATAACAACTCTGAAATCCTTCAAGAGAACTAAGGATAAGTGGATCGATATAACTCCAGAGGACCCTGAACAGATTCAGAATTCACGAAGCATTGAGACCAAATGAAGACAGTTGGACCTCAAGAAGAACCCCCAATATACACTCTGACTACTACGAACGATTAAGCCTTGGAGGGATAATATCTGTTTCCCTTCCGAACGCGACCTCGTGCGTAACCCTTGTGTGAGAGGGGGATCCCAGCTATGATTATAAGAACAATTGGATTTGTCTCTCCCTAGCACAAGATTCTATGTTTGTCTGATGGCTTTGGAAAGTTATCCTCACATCCTATTCCAAATCCCTACACTTGTTAATGTAGGTTCGCTACCAGAAAATCTAAAAGTGTTTGGTCAATTTTATAAGCGCTTCATTTTAGGGATGTTGTTTACTCAAAGGTGTTAAATTGAAATTGATGAGGTTGTAGACTAAACTCCAAAAGAATGAAGAAAAATGAGATGCAAATATTTTTCTTCAATGAATCCTACATACGAGATGGAGAAGAGGTTCAATTTTCTTCAACAAAAACACCTAATTCCCAAATGCAATCAGCCTATATACACTACCCAAAATCAAGAATGCAATTATCTTCTTTGTTTTATTCTAATGTATAAATAAAGTAAATGCAAATCCTTTAATTCTCCATTACTTTCAATTAAAATAAGAAGTCAGATGCAGATGCAAAAGACATGAAGCAAAAAGGGCTACAAACAAAGCATGCACTCAAAGAAATGAGAACCGAAAGAAAACAAGTAGGATATAACCTATTCTAACAATAACTCAATCAAGGATTCGACAATAAACAAGAATTCAAGGAAAACAAGAAAGTTTAGAGAAGAATCCAATAAAAGACAGGGAAAAAGAGAAATCAATCAAACTATCCCGACAAAACAAGCAACAAGAAAGAGCAATTTCACAATTCTGAAAAAATTTCAAGCTCAAGTCAAGACAATAGGAAGTGATAAGTATCAAATCTCAACCCAAACAACTTCACACACCAAAGTACAGGCTCTAGGCAAAGACCTCTGCAAAATAGGCTGCAAATGACTGAGTAGAAAATGCAGAAAACCTTGAAAAAAGAGACTAGCGCTCCCTAAATCAAGGGAACAAAGCGATATAGTTCTCTGTAAAGAAATACAGGGGGCACTGATTAGAGATCAACACTCTGATATGCACTCTAGGGGAGCGCTTCCCTTCCCACAAATTCAAAACATAGCCAAAAAATTCAAAACAACTCACCCAGAATTCACAGAGATTGGTGAAATTGCTAGTGAAGATGGAAGAAAGGTAATGGATCATGAAAAAACAGTAAAAATGATCTAAAATGAGGGAAACTGGCAGGGATAATCCAAGGAAATTCAAATCAATGTCCATCCCCAGTGGATTAGCCAATTTCCGTTATAGGAAAATCCCTCTGTGGACAGGTGAATATCCTCTTGGATTCTAGACCCCTATACCAAGACATAAACGATGCAAATGGACATTAACATTCCTTTGAATCTAACTAACTAATCATAAAGAGAAGGAGAAGGAAGGAAGTTTGATGCACCTTATTCCTATGTTTGTCCTCACTTCTCCAACTTGAGCTTGATCTCCGAGCTCCTTAGCATTGTTTGACACATGCAATGAAATGGACAACAAGACAAATAACTCCTACTTTACTCTATAAGATTAGTCCAATCAAATCCATCTATAAGAAAAACATATGTAAAGAGACATAGGTTAGAAGGAAATAGGCCAAGCAATATATTAATGAGAACTCTTAAAGAAATACTTATAGACTGTAGATGTAGTTGCAACAAATTCCCCAAGTCCTCCTCGTCCAACCCTTGCACAAAGCTCCCAAAATCAGAGGTTTGATATCCTAAATATTTCTCCCAAGACCATAGGTTTGATACCTCAAATCTCCACTACTCCTTCTCCATGGAAAACCCTCATTATATAGGATTTGGAGGCTTAACCACCATGGAGAGGATCACTCATCAGATCCACTAAAAAATGATCTGAAAGATGTTTAGGGAGAAAATATCTCTTAAGAATTTTAGGGAGGAAATATCTCTCAAGTATTTTAGGGAGGAAATATTTCAACCATCCATGAGATCCTCCACCTTCCCTAAAAAATAGGAAACCAAATGTGAGGTGGATTCTCACACTTAATTAATTTCTTTTTCATGAATATTAATAATAATTTATGTGCACTTGGTATTTTGGCCTTCATGTAATATATCCCTCCTCCACATTGACTAGGGGTTGTGACATAGGTTATTCCATAGTGTCGAGGTGTATGAGACACTTATATGACACTTACGACACTTAGGGCGAGGTACCTAGGTTTGCAAATTTCATGTGTAATAGAATGCCCCCTAAAGTGTGAGGTCAAAAGAGAGAATGATGGCAAAAACACTTTACAAATCTTTAATGCAAAGATGTGGAGTTGGAGAACCTGGAAGAAGCTGCAAACAACCATCAAATAATATTAAAAAATGTTCCATTTTCGAGGCAGACGTACCTTAGCTCGGAATACGAGATGAATCAAAGAACGACCACCGACCAATGCACTATGGATCCATTAAAAGTATTGACCAAGGATATGGCCACCAAAGATACAATGTGGATCCATACCTCCATGACATGAATTGTTCATAGCCACAAAAAATACACAGTGGAGCTAGGAGATGATAAAACATAGCACAGACCAATACTATGTGGATCTATGTGACAGTCTATACATCAACATGCTCAAATGAT
>JASDQU010751801.1:27185-37501 GCA_032191745.1 Picea mariana
TTGAAACTAAGGTCCACCAACAAATCATTTTTTGATAGGTTCCCAACACACACAAAATGACAATTCCAACTCAAAATAAATTTTCTTCTACCATGGAGATCAAAATCCCCTCCACGAACTCTTCCCACTGGATCACATTCTCATTCAATGAAAGAGCATCTTTTGATAGTGAGTCCGCCTCTATATTTAATTATTTGAAAATATACTTGAATTGAATATCTTGGAACTGTCTCGAGATATTTTTCAATTTCTATCCAAGCAACAATAAGTCCACTTGAGAAATTTGCAGTGCATTCAACATCCAATCTATGCATAATTTTGAATCCGCAAAGATCTGAAATTTCAATACCTCCTTTTTTACTGCTAGTCTTAATAGAGCATATAAAGCAAAAAGTTCAACCATATTGTTGGATCCTGATCCTATATTGAATTTCCCGTGAAAGTAACATGTTTGAGAAAGATGTAAAATGATGCCCAAACTACAAGTCATAGTTGGGCCCTGACAAGCCCCATCAAAGAAACCACATGGATTAAATTTGTTTATTTGAATCCACCCTCTTGAGCATCCTAGAGATTTTTATAGTTGGATTAATCTTATAGGATTGGAGCAGGGCAAGAGCTTGTTGGGAAACTTTGATGGAAGGATATGTCTTGTTCTCGAAAAGTCATGCATTTCGAGCCAACCACAACCCCCATGAAAGAAGTATAGGCAACACCTTGCATGAAAAAAAACCTTTGATCTAAAAAATAAACTTTAAAACAATCATGTATGTTGCTTTTTTACCACAAATTAGTAATCCCCGATTGAGAACTGACCTCTCTCCATACATGATGAGAAAATGAACACTCTAAGAATAGATGGTTATTGGTCTCCTCAAAATTATTACATGAATAACAAATCACTGGCCCTTGTTGTCCACACTTTTGGAGACAATCCTAGGTAAGGACCTTACTTTTAAGTATTAACAAGAAGAAGGATCACTCCTTTCGAAGGCCCTCTTATCTTCCATAACTAATTATACCACCAGTAAATATTTCCTTCACCCACATCCGACATCGCAAGGCAACCCAATTTTTCATTGTAGCAACTCCCAGACTGATTAACAAACCAAGCTAGTTCATCAAGCGAGTGCAACAGATGTATATGTGCCCTTTGTATTTCTGTAATATATCCAGACCAGACATGTGACTAGTTTACCTCCAACTCCAAATCCTCTATTGAGTACCAACCCTGTGCCCAAATGGAGGTTTCCTCCTCATTTGCTATATGATTGTTATAGGAAAATCCCCCTATGGAGAGGTCAATATACTCTTGGATTCTAGACCCCTATACCAAGACAGAAAACATGCAAATAGACATTAACATTCCTTTGAATCTAACTAACTAATCAGAAAGAGAAGGAGAAGGAAGAAAGTGTGATGCACCTTATTCCAATGTTTGTCCTCGCTGCTCCAACTTAAGCTTGATCTCCGAGCTCCTTAACATTGTTTGACACTTACAATGCAATGGACAACAAGACAAATAACTCTTACTCTACTCTATAAGGTTAGTCCAATCAAATCCATTTATAAGAAAAACATATGTAAAGAGACATAGGTTAGAAGGAAATAGGCCAAGCAATATATTAATGAGAACTCTTAAAGAAATACTTATAGATTGCAGATGTAGTTGCAACAAATTCCCCAAGTCCTCCTCGTCCAACCCTTGCATAAAGCTCCCAAAATCAGAAGTTTGATATTCTAAATATTTCTCCCAAGACCATAGGTTTGATACCTCAAATCTCCACTACTCTTTCTCCATGGAAAACCCTCATTATATAGGATTTGGAGGCTTAACCACCATGGAGAGGATCACTCATCAGATCCACTAAAAAATGATCTGAAAGATATTTAGGGAGAAAATATCTCTTAAGGATTTTAGGGAGGAAATATCTCTCAAGGATTTTAGGGAGGAAATATTTCAACCATCCATGAGATCCTCCACCTTCCCTAAAAAATAGGAAACCAAATGTGAGGTGAATTCTCACACTTAATTAATTTCTTTTTCATGAATATTAATAATAATTCATGTGCACTTGATATTTTGGCCTTCATGTAATATATCCATCCTCCACATTGACTAGGGGTTGTGACACAGGTTATTCCATAGTGTCGAGGTGTATGAGACACTTATATGACACTTACGACACTTAGGGCGAGGTACCTAGGTGTGCAAATTTCATGTGTAACAGAATGCCCACTAAAGTGTGAGGTCAGAAGAGAGAATGATCGCCAAAACACTTTACAAATATTTAATGCAAAGATGTGGAGTTGGAAAACCTGGAAGAAGCTGCAAACAACCATCAAACAATATTAAAAAATGTTCCATTTCCGAGGCAGACATACCTAAGCTCGGAATACGAGATGAATCAAAGAACGACCGTCGACCAATGCATCGTGGATCCATTAGAAGTATTGACCAAGGATATGGCCACCAAAGATACAATGTGGATCCATACCTCCATGACATGAATTGTTCATAGCCACAAAAAATACACAGTGGAGCTAGGAGATGATAAAACATAGCACAGACCAATACTATGTGGATCTATGTGACAGTCTATACATCAACATGCTCAAATGATCTCCTTCGTAGCCTGGGCAAACTAGTTTAATAGAGTGAATGCTCAACCCAGGGTCTTCATCCCAATCTCGATGTTGTACGAATCTAGCCATGCGAATAGATGTTTTGATGTTGAACATGGTAGAAACCACTTGATTACCGGTCATTGAGGTAAACCATTAACAAGTGCGATGAAAATCACCAATGATGTCAATGACTCCCAAGGTAACATAGTACATTCCAACGAATGTGAATAAATGAGCTAAGGTCGAACATTTGTGGAATCATCCGATCATAGGTCAATGATATAAACCTACTGTCAGAGGTGAGGAGGACTGCCATTGAGGCATGCAGGTCCCAAGGTACTAATTGGTTTTTAAGTCTAATTCCTGGATGATGTGTTGAAGTTGACATGAAAATACTCGTCGAAGGAGGGCCTTGATGGATCCCCCATCAACGGCACAAAACTAAAATAAGAAAGTGATGTAATATGGTGAATCGAATGAGTATGAACTGACACAAGAGATGGAAACTGGCAATACTGCAGATGGATGGTTTGAAGTGAAACTTCCCTTGAACATGATGAAGCACGACAACTGACTTGGTAGCATTGACTCGACGAGTACCAAGAATGTAATGTGACGACAATAAAAGCACTCTTCGACTTGACAAAAAAGTATGGCGACACATGGAATTTGTATGACTTAGAGACAAGCGGATTACCCAACTGTAAGACAATACACAAATAGGTGCCATGTTCAAGGGAGACAAAAACTGCCATAAAGGTTTCTAAAAAACTTGATCCACTTCCTTCAATTTTCCCCCCACCTAGATAGATGAGTACCTCTTTTTAATTTAATGAGCTCGAGGAGGGTAACACATGTTCGATATAACTCACCTTCGGTATGTTCCTCTTATTTTGATTAACGATCTGGAAGAAGTAAGGGTTCGTTCCCATATGGGTCCTTCAATGTGTAGTTTAGCGAATCTAGAGAAGGAAAACTCAGTGGTTTTTCATGTTTAGAGAGTTTGAAAATAACTTAAAGACAACTCCAAGGTTGTCCTTTTTCGTAATTTTAGTCTGACGAGACCGAAAAAGAGATAAAATACCACTCGAAAGACATCATTTCAAACATTTTAACGAGTGTGGAAGGAAGCAAGATCACTCATAAATATTTTCATGTTTAAAGAGTCTGAAAATAGATTAAAAGAGACTCTAGGGGATTCATTTTTTGTATAACCTTTACGAGTCCGGAAAAGTGATAAAATTCTACTCGGTTACATTCTCATGTATTTACGTGCACAAGAAAGAACAAAGACTAAGCTCGGTATTGGTTTCATTTTTACACAAGATTGAAACAAAATTAAACTTATGCTTGTAAATTCCCAACGTAATTCCCAAAGGTAGGGATACCCATGGATGGTTGGTACTCTTCCCCCAGCTTGAAATTCTAGCGGCTTAACTCCAAAATAATAATCAAAGGATGGAGACATGCCCCCCCAAGCTTCATTTCATTCGTCGACTTTGAGGTTGTCACCAATTTATGTACTAGATGGAGAAAAAGTATAAGGGTAGATGAAAGGAAGGTTAAAAAATGAGACCTAACGAAAGACTCGACTAGGTACAAGGTACAAACGTCAGCCATGGCTTCCAGGAGATCTTCGTTAGATGGAAGAAAAACACTCCGAAAGAAATACATGTTGACGACATTGATAAGGGTAGGGATATCTGGCTCTAATATCCCTATCAAATAAATGACCATGTCAATGATCAGATCTAAGTCAAGAGAAGGGAGGGATTCCCTCTCATGTAGGGTTGAACGCATGGGGCAGGTCGCTACATAATTGACCCATGGTGGGGCCGACATCGCTGACATGTATCGACCATTCAGGGAAGGTGGATGGTTGACCACGAGATGAGGCTCAATGAATGAAAGGTGGTTGATCGTTACTATGTTTCCGTTGTGAGGGAAACACATCACTCTAAAGAGAGTGAAAACAAAATCTCTCATAATGTAGACATAGTCTCACCCAAGGAGCAGGTTAAAGTCCAAGGGGTCGTGAACTACCAATGCATCAACGTAGACCATTTTTCCTCCCAAAGTAATCAAAAAATGAGGAAGGATCCCTAAAGTTTGACTAGATCTTCTGTCAAAGGTCAACAGATTCTGAGTCACGGGCGCAAGCTGCGGAGAACCAAAAGATTGTCAAGCATTCGCGGATAAGATTCTAACAGAGGAACCTTCATCTATTACAATGTTAGGAATATTCCTATCACAAACCTGCACGATGATTTGGAAAGGCACGTAAGAAGGAAGACGAGGTTCTATGAAATGATTCCAATCAATATAAATCATCTGATTGCTTGAAGGGGATGCCATCGGGAGGGGCGATATGCCCCCTTTTCCAGGTGAATCAGTGTTAACGAGGTATACCTAAGCAACATCCTCACTCTTTGAATGAGGAGTGGGGTCAACTGGTGGTGGAACTAGATCGACCACTTTGGTTGCACTCTTCAAGGGAGGAGTGGGATCGACCGAAGGTGGAACCAGATCAACCACTTTGACACTCTTCAGAGGCGGAGTGGAATCGACTGATGATGGAACCAGATCAACCACTTTTGCACTCTTCAAGGGAAGAGTGGGATCAATCGGTGATAGAACTGGATCGACCACTTGGGTTTCACTTTTCAGATGAAGAGTGGGGCTGATCGATGATGGAACTGTATTAACTACTTGGGTTTGTGGTTCAACCGAGGATGAAACCATATTGAACACACCTGATCAACCGGACTAATCGTGGATGGAACCGGATTGACCAGTCCATCAACTAATGACAGTTTGGGAGAAATATTACGATAACTAGTTGGAAGTTGAATCTTTTCCAACAAATAAGAAGTGTTGTTCATACAAGGGAAAAGGTGAGGGTAATGATCACCTTCACATGACAATCAAGCAGGAATGATTTTAAGGATGGAAATTTATTTTTAAATGTAGAAATCTTGGCGAATCTTACTAATCTTTCATATGCCAACTATAAATGTTTGGCGATATTTTTGTAAAAATATTGAAATTTCTATGGATTTTTATATAGTTTGTATAAATTTTTGGCGATTTTGAAGGTAAAATAATTTTATCCTATAGAATTTGGGCGAATATTTTTTAGAATGGCGAATCTTTTTTTGGGAAAACCCATGGAAAATTAGCCCATGAGCGAAATTTAGCCCCTAAACTCATCCTTGCAAGCAAGGAAATTTGACAGTTCTATTCTTCTTACCAACCTTAATGTCACTCACTGACGGGGTGTCACCAACATGTCCCGTAGGGGATGATGACGTGGAAAACCACATTTCTAAGACCTTGGGGAGACCAGGGCAATCCCTTAGAAAGTTGTCACCCTTAGAAAGATTGCAAGGGAATTTGGGTTTAGGATTCTTCATTTTAATCTTGTCGACTTTATCAAAAATCCTAGTATGATTAACCGTAGATGGTTTCTTGGATCCAACATGATCTGGTGTGGTTGGAGGCTTGGTCATTTTCTGGTTCTTCTTCTTCTTCTCTTTCCGTTTCTTCTTCTTCTTATCAACATGGCTACTTGCTCTAGAGATTTCACTAGGAGAAGAAGAAGAAAGGGAAGGAGACCTGATGGGTGAAGAAAGAGAAAGGTCAAAATGAGTTTGATGTGTGGGTGTTGTGCTTACATATGAATCACTAGGTGCATTCGAAGCATTGGGAAGATTCGAGATCAGTGGAGTGGAGAACAAACAAACTGACAATCCGATCGTGAGTCTTGGAAGACTTAATGTGGCAATGCACGGAGGACCAACATTTCCAAAAGAAGGAAAGGTGAAAGGTTCCCCAGGAAAATGGGTTCCTCCATTGGTACTCCCAGTATTTGATGCCATTGACACTGACTCGACCTAAGGTCCACTAAGGAAAACAAACAACACACACTACAAATCTAAGAAGCAATCAATCAAACAAACCTTCCCACAATGAAACCACTAGTTGGTGATGAAATCCAACATTGCGAGATCAATACAGGAAGGGGATGGGATAGAAGGGATGGATCTGTTACGTTGGTGACCTACTTAACAGACTTACGCCTTGGTGCAAGATTCCACATAATAATCGTGGATTTACCGTCCAAGGAGATCGAGTGAGTTTGAACAACGTATGTTCCACGTACGTCGAATACTTCCCTTCACCGTCACCTCATGTAAGGACCCTAAATATTATGGCTACTAAGTTCACCAACTCGTAGTCAGCCTCTGGGTAGGTACAGTCGAGTTCGAACGTATGGGCAGGATAACAACTCTGAAATCCTTCAAGAGAACTGAGGATAAGTGGATCGATATAACTCCAGAGGACCCTGAACGGATTCAGAATTCACGAAGCACTGAGACCAAATGAAAACAGTTGGACCTCAAGAAGAACCCCCAATATACGATCTGACTACTATGAACGATTAAGCCTTGGAGGGATAATATCCGGTTCCCTCCTGAACGTGACCTCATGCGTAACCCCTGTGTGAGAGGGGGATCCCAGCTATGATTATAATAACAATTGGATTTGTCGCTCCCTAACAAAAGATTCTATGTTTTTCTGATGGCTTTGGAAAGTTATACTCACATCCTATTCCAAAGCCCTACACTTGCTAATGTAGGTTCACTACCAGAAAATCTAAAAGTGTTTGGTCAATTTTATAAGCGCTTCATTTTAGGGATGTTGTTTACTCAAAGGTGTGAAAGTGAAATTAATGAGGTTGTAGACTAGACTCCAAAATAATGAAGAAAAATGAGATGCAAATATTTTTCTTCATTGAATCCTACATACGGGATGGAGAAAAGGTTCAATTTTCTTCAACAAAAACACCCAATTCCCAAATGCAATCAACCTATATACACTACCCAAAATCAAGAATGCAATTATCTTCTTTGTTTGATTCTAATGTATAAATAAAGTAAATGCAAATCCTTTAATTCTCCATTACTTTCAATTAAAAGAAGAAGTCAGATGCAGATGCAAAATACATGAAGCAAAAAGGGCTACAAACAAAGCATGCACTCAAAGAAATGATAACTAAAAGAAAACAAGTAGGATATAACCTGTTCTAACAATAATTCAATCAAGGATTCAACAATAAACAAGAATTCAAGGAAAACAAGAAAGTTGAGAGAAGAATCCAAGAAAAGACAGGGAAAAAGAGAAATCACTCAAACTATCCCGACAAAACAAGCAACAAGAAAGAGCAATTTCACAATTCTGAAAAAATTTCAAGCTCAAGTCAAGAAAATAAAAAGTGATAAGTATCAAATCTCAACCCAAACAACTTCACAAACCAAAGTACAGGCTCTGGGAAAATACCTCTACAAAACAGGCTGCAAAAGACTGAGTAGAAAAGGTAGAAAACCTCCAAAAAAGAGACTAGCGCTTCCTAACTCAAGGGAAAAAAGTGATATAGTGATCTGTAATGAAATACAGGGGGCACTGATTAGAGATCAATGCTTTGATATGCACTCCAGGGGAGCGCTTCCCTTCCCACAAATTCAAAACATAGCCAAAAAATTCAAAACAACTCACCCAGAATTCACATAATTTGGTGGTGAAGATGGAAGAAAGGTAATGGATCATGAAAAAACAGTAAAAATGATCTAAAATGTGGGAAAATGGCAGGGACAATCCAAGGAACTTCAAATCAATGTCCATCCCCAGTGGATTAGCCAATTTCCGTTATAGGAAAATCCCTCTGTGGATAGGTGAATATCCTCTTGGATTCTAGACCCCTATACCAAGACATAAACCATGCAAATGGACACTAACATTCCTTTGAATATAACTAACTAATCATAAAGAGAAGGAGAAGGAAGGAAGTGTGATGCACCTTATTCCTATGTTTGTTCTCTCTTCTCCAACTTGAGCTTGATCTCCGAGCTCCTTAGCACTGTTTGACACATGCAATGCAATGGACAACAAGACAAATAACTCCTACTCTACTCTATAAGATTAGTCCAATCAAATCCATCTATAAGAAAAACATATGTAAAGAGACATAGGTTAGAAGTAAATAGACCAAGCAATATATTAATGAGAACTCTTAAAGAAATACTTACAGACTATAGATGTAGTTGCAACAGCCTCCCCAAGTCCTCCTCGTCCAACGCTTTCACAAAGCTCCCAAAATCAGAGGTTTGATATCCTAAAGTTTTCTCCCAAGACCATAGGTTTGATACCTCTCATCTCCACTACTCCTCCTCCATGGAACACCCTCATTATATAGGATTTGGAGGATTAACCACCATGGAGAGGATCACTCATCAGATCCACTAAAAAGGGATCTAAAAGATATTTAGGGAGAAAATATCTCTTAAGGATTTTAGGGAGGAAATATCTCTCAAGGATTTTAAGGAGAAATTATTTCAACCATCCATGAGATCCTCTACCTTCCCTAAAAAATAGGAAACCAAATGTGAGGTGGATTCTCACACTTAATTAATTTTTTTTCATGAATAGTAATAATAATTCATGTGCACTTGGTATTTTGGCTTTCATGTGATATATCCCTCCTCCACATTGACTAGGGATTGTGACATAGGTTATTCCATGGTGTCTAGGTGTATGAGACACTTATATGACACTTACAACACTTAGGGCGAGGTACCTAGGTGTGCAAATTTCATGTGTAACAATGATCCAATGTGCAAAAAAATTTCAACCTTAAGGAGTTTGTCAACGCTTCTGCAAGAAAAATTCCTTCACCACACCCCAATATAGCATCATAACCTATTCTCACTTGTGCACCATTCTCGACCTTCAACGCCAGAGAATTACCTATCGCAGAAAAAGCATGAGACAATGCCTTCCATTGTGTTGAGACATTTGGAGTTGATTTGTTTCTTTGTCGAATCCAATCCACCACTGAGAGAGGATCTATATACTTAGCTATAAGAATTTGTCTCCATAGAGTCTTTTGAGTCAAGAACATCGAAAGCGACTTATCAGTCAGTGCTTGACCAAACAATACCCCATCCTTTAAACCCCATCCACCCATATATTTAGGCTTGTATAGGCTTCACCAATTTTCAAGGTGAGACTCATTGTTAAGTACCAAATACATAAATACAAATTTAACACCACAATAGATGCAAAAAGAATATATAAAATCCACACTTATTTTTATGAAAACCATTAAGGTAGGGAAACACCTTACAATAGATCCTATTATGGAAGGGATCCACTCATGTTCACTTGCTACTTTGAGGGGGTAAAATCATAATGAGATACCTCTCCAAATACAATACTTCTTGACTTTCCATTACATTGCTTCAACCCCTTTATATAGTGCTACCAACCACCTAAGAACCTTCTAGAGGAGGAACCTTCTAATAAGTCCTCTTACATTTATTGCGTTCACAATAATATATCTAACTACCATAGTGGGCCTTATTTAATAATATAGTGTACCTAGTCCACCTTACATTGAATGAGCTCCATTATTATCATTATGGGCCCTTCTACCCCCCCATTACCTCTCTAGCTACACTACATTCCATCCCCCTTTGATCAGTTCTACATATTTGGATCCACATGACCAATGTCGATCTTTGGAGCATCATTTTCAGTTGACGATTGCGTTCTGATATCTTCAGCATGGAGTTCACATGAGCACTTGGACATGGGACCCGGGTTTACAGTGGTGGTTGGACTATTTCAGC
>JASDQU010751802.1:0-10809 GCA_032191745.1 Picea mariana
ACCTGGATTAGTCCAAAACCCTAATTCCTTAACCGAAAATAGAAAACCATCGGCAAAAAACCATGTGTCGAAAAACCACCTAATATCATGTGGTCCTGGAAATATGTCGTCCTGGTAATATGTCATCCTATTAATATGTCGTCCCGGAAATATGTCGTCCCAGAAATATGTCGGCTCGGTCCGGCGAAAATATGTCGGCCCGAAAAAAAAAATTCGGGGGCGCTGCCCCCGAACCCCCGCGCGGGGGGCTGCACCCCCCCCTCTAACCCCCCTACGCACCCAGCGCAGGCGCTCAAACACTACTACTCGTGCAAAGAATATAACACATACCCAACACAATAATCCATCATTGTCATTGCAATCTTTGTCGCCACTAAACTTATGTGTGAAATCACTACCCTTCCTCAAGGAGACACCCCTTCATCAAAAGGGTTCTTACTAAAGCACCTCTACCCTCTCATGGGCACACACCTTTCATCCTTCACTTTAGTTAACTAGAGCCATTATTCAACTAGCATAATTTAATGTATTTTCCACTAATCTTATGTCCTTAAAAGCCTTCATAGACTAAGTGCAGTTAAAATATAGACAATCATCAAATAAAATCCATCCATAGTGCATGTTATGGTAGAATGAACACTATAACCTTTTGTGGGTCAAGGTGCTTTTCCACACACTCTCAAGTATTGAGGTAGAGACTATGTGCATAAGCTATGATCTTGAGATAGCTAAATTTCTTATAATACACCATACCGAATTTTTTCATAATTACAGTGGTGTTTCACTAGCCAATTATAAGTCATCATTTTCCCTTCTCTCTTTAGAAAATAAGTATCACCTTTCAAAAACTCAAATCTTGTTTCCCACACCCCATGTAATTTACAAGAACTATGAGTGGGACCCATCACTGGTTCTTGCTCATAATATAGACACTACAAGGACTTTAAAATGTGTTGATCTCCTCTTGAAGTTGAACTCTTGGTAACCCAAAAATCAGTGTTTCCTCTCTTCCAGTGAGGCCACTTTACCACTTATATAGATCATGACTATGCTTTCACTTGAAGTCATGTTTAATCATGGCCTCCCATTGGTTCACTAAGTGGAGGAGATTTTAAATGAGGGGGATCTGAAAGTAGAGCTAGTTTTCATATTGAATCATCACACTCAGTAGCTTAAGCACCATATGGTGGATCGAGTAAAGGTCCAATGGTACCTTTACAAACCTAGTTTTTCTACTTGGGAGGGTGCAAATATTGTGTGCCCCAAATTTCCCCTTTTGTTTTATAGAAACTTAAGCCAAATTTTTGTTCAAATAATGGAGTTTGTGACACCCTTTTTTTCTTGGCTTTCTTTTATTTATGATTATGATGTTATGCTTGGTTGGCTTGATGACTTGGAAATTGATTATTTCTATGCATTGTTTTGAATATTGCACATAGTTCTTATATGTGTGTGTGTGTGTGTGTGTATGTTTGAGTACATATGTGCATGTCTATGTGAGTACATATACATGTGTTGTTCTTTGGTGATGAGATGTTGTCTATATTGTTACATGTGGAACTAATTAAAATGCATAGAATGATGTTGATATGATTGTTGAAGTGATGGTCAATGAAATGTGGCCTCAATACTTGGATTCTATGGATTGAACACGTGATGATGATGTGGTAATAAATGACTATCGATGTTGTTGAGAAAGTGTGAGTTATGTGAAGTTGGTTAAATTTGTTGAACTCTTGGATGGAAATGATTGATGTTGACCTAGGCTAAAGATCACAGGACTTGATGAGCCATTGCAGAAAGGACTCCCAATTGATTATGTATTAACACTAGAAGGTTGTGGAAGCCTGATTGGATGATTGAAATGCACTAATATGTGAATGTTGTGGAAGTAGGGGCACATCACTATTTGGCATAACTCTAGGTTGGGAGTGTGATAGTAAGACCTGCAGAGGGTATCTTGTGATGTTGAGAATTTAATTTTGACTATGTTTCATATGTTGTTGATATATTTGATATGTGTGTGTTCAAGAATGTGTATGACACAGGGTGGGGCCTTGTTATCTTGCTAACATATGGGCGTAAGACATGACTAGGATGCATTGGCTTTGTTGTGTCAGGATGAGTAGAGGAACTTTGGCTGGCCTACACAATCTCGAGGATGAGATGCATAATCTCTTGTTTTATTTGTCATTATTTATGATGGGATGGGTAAAGGTGCATATTCTTTCCTACCATGTATGGGGAGAAGGGTAAAGGTGCATAGGCTTGTCTATGCAGTCCTAAGATATAGGTGTGAAGTCTCTTGAAGTCTCTTGTAGGATATGTGGAACATGACATGCCTCACATTTATGAACAAAGCGTGTGAAATAAGGACCCAGAGTCTTTAATATTCAATAGCTTGAACATTTTAGATCACGTGCAAGAGTAAGGTAACTCTGTGAAACCCCCCCCAAAAAATAGTTTTATTAATTAACAAGGAAAATTACCCAACTTTGTTTACAACTTGAAAATATTATTATTACAATGAAATTATGAATAAATTTTTTATTAAAAAAATAAAAAATAAAAATCCCTAGGTGACACATAGAGGGTGATAAATCACTCATTAAAAAAATATGAATAAAAGGAAAAAAAAAAGAGGTTACCACCCAAGTGGGTGAAGAATTGGGAAATAAGAAAAGAGAAAAATAAGAAAATTTGCATGAAGTTGAGGTGTAAAACCTCATGGAGCCTATAAATACAAGGGGTGCCCATGGGTTTATGAGAGAAACATAAAAAGTAGGAAAAAGATGCCAAAATACTACTAGAATGTTGTTAAACTAAATGTGAATTGTAAGTTGGATCAGGTGAAGGAAGCTGGGAAAGATTGAAATTACTAATCCCCACTAGAGGTGCTTTTCTTTCTTGGCAAGTCCAATAGGTGGAGACTCCATCATTGGTGCATATCTTGATTTTATGTCATTACTTTTTCTCTTGTTATGATCCCACACAATTTGGGGGGTCTTGTGAAAATAATATTTTCCTAGCATGGTAGGGTGGAAAACCACCTGGTTGTTTTGTATTGACAAGATAAGGAGTTAGGATCTACAAACTAGATGATGAATTTAGTTTTTGAACCTTGGGTATAATCTTTGAGATTTTCCTTGATGGATGAAATCTATTTGTTTGGTTTGAAAATGAATTTCTAGTAGATGTATGAACTATGCCATACTAAGTGGATTTGTTGAATAAATTGGGCATAATAATCTATGTTGAAGATGGAAGTAATTTAGGTTGTCCGGGTTCTCAAAGAAGGATTAATTCCCCCCTCGTATTGAGTGTTAGGGGCACACTCATTCATTATACACGACACCTATCAATCCAATCGAATGGTGGCAATAGAAACCTGTGATGAATTAGGGTGAGAATGAGGGAGGAGGGGGGAAATACATTATCACTTGACTCTCTTATCTAAAGATTTGGTTACCACCTTGCATGAGAATTCAATTCTATCCTCACAAATGGTGAAGATTAATAGTCTAGGTTTATAAAACACCATGTAGATAGTATAAGAGTTGAAGGGGAAGCTTGATATATCTTTGGGAAAGAAAGAGAGGTCAATTATTTTGGTGACTTTCTTGTGTCGTCTTTATGTTTTTTATGCATTTTGGGGTTAGGCCTCGATTTCATCAAGCATTGTTCAGTGAGGGAATTACCTTTAAGTAGATTGTATACTTTTAGAAGGGCCTAGGAAGGGTCTATTTATCCTTCTCATTTGATTGTTCTTGGATTTCTCAAGTCACATTTACATTTATTCATGAATTATGAGGTTAGAAGAGCTAGATTCATCATTGACAATGAGATTGAAGAACCCATTTCCATAAGCACTTGGTTAATTAGTGCCTTTGGCAAAAATATATAAGAGAATCTCTCCATGGATATGAATGAAAACCAACCTAAAAGGAATCATATCATAGGTATGATTTTCATTACTAGAAGAGACAGACCTCGAGTTTGTTGAACCCAAATTGAGAAGAGTGAGTACCATAGGGAAACCCAATCCAAAAGGGAAGCCATAGAGGTAGCATAGTGTTACTATAAATACTTTTCAACCTATGCCAAGGATGAAGTTGAGATAATCAAGAGTAGGGTTAGGGAGAAGAGGAGAAATGCATTTATTGAGAAGGTGGATGAGGAGATACTAAACTAGATTTCAGATATAGGATTCTCCAGAAGTAGAGATACCAAATGTTTTAGGATGGTAGAACTATATTGGCATAACAAATCCTTTATTACTTAGGTAATCGAAGAGAAGGGAACTCTGAATCAAGAAATGTTGGATAAGTTGGACTTTATGGACCAAAAAATGAAGCCTTGGTAAAAGTGATATGGGGGATAAAAGTGTTCATTGAGGATCAAGACCGAGAAGAGAAAACCAATGCAACAACTTCTCAACCAATATACATATATGTAGACTCAAAATCAAAAGAGGATTGTCAACAATGCCAATGCCAAATCTCATTTTTTTTTCCTTATTTATCTTTGAATGGGTGTCTCCTTTGCCCCACATCATAGAACAATCTAGTCTTGTGGTTGTCATAAGTAGTAGGTTTAGTTCTTGTTATTTATCTATTGACATTATATCATGACATCTAAGTACTATGGATAACTCTTGTTATTACTCTAATTTTATATCATGATTTGTTAGTTTAGACAGTCATACATAATTTTTTTCTTATATCAGACTAAACTTAATGGAGTTTGATATCTAGTCTACAAGTTATGTAATATTTTTTTATATTATCAATTAAGGAGTAGCTAAATTACAAAAAAGGGACTAATTCTGTTATTATTTAATGTGAAATTTGTTAATCTTTTTATTTAAAAGAGAAGATGTAATATTTTGTTTGGAATTTATGGGAAACTAAGAAAAGATAATACCTCATTATTCTCACTCTCTTACCTTTAATTGCATGCTCATAATTATAGTTCTTTTCCAAGGAAATCCTTGTGGAAAACCCTCTGAGTACTTCCCTATGATCCATGGATGGTAAACGAGGTAAACCATTGGCCCTAATTAGGGAGCCTCACCCCAAGAGAATTAAGAGAGTCAAACCTGTGACCTTCCCAACTAATCATCGGGGGAGAGATCTCACATCTGGCTCAAGACCACTTGAGATAATTATTGACAAGTCTAAATGGCCTATCAAGTAGGTAAGGGAGAACGCTTGATGGCATGTCCCAATTAGACCTACTCTCGTTTGGTGTAGAGTTTTTGATTAGTATGTGGGTCTAGTTTCTACTCTAAAAGATTTTCTAATATGAATATGAGAACATAATGTTCTCAGATGAATTAAAATATGAAATTTAATCTAACTAATGTTGTCTAAAACTATTATAAATGAATTTTCTATTAATCCAACCTATCCTAATAAGGATCAAACTAAATAATATGAACACAATAAAAGATATGTTGTTACTAGCAAAAGAAAGAGTTCATTTAAGCAAATAACAAGTGCATATGACAATGAGAAATGATACAATAAAAAATAATTGCATGTTATACCATTAACATTGTTTCTATGCTCATAAGGAAATTCATAACAACATAAATATCAAGAACCAAGTGAAGAAGAAATTCATACAAATGATTCCAATGAAATTCACACAATAGACATATGCACAAGAAAAGTCTTAAATACACAAATCTGAGTCATAAATCTCCAATATGCCTCTTGCTCTATTCATTCATTCAACAAAAAATGTTGTGTTGATGTACAATAGAACAAAAGTCCTTTCCCACTTGTAGTTCTGTCTTTTATAAAAAAAGAGGGATTGTTTACATTCTGAAACTGCCATGTTGTCAAAGGACAGTTCAGACTCATCTTTTCACATTATATATTCGAATTAACAAGTGAGAGTGGATAAAATAAGAAGAACCAATTAAAAAATATTGAAACAATAATGAGACCCTTTGCAATTCCATTTGATCTATGTATTCTTCCCATAGTGTGTAGTCTACCATAATCTTTTCCAACTTACTTAATTGCATTTTCTCTAGGTCCAGTTCGTCATCACAGATCTTGGTTTTGACTTCTAACTTTAAGTCTCACTCGTTGTTTTTTATGAAATTTTTGGCCAATGTGATTAGATTTATTGGCTTCATCAAGTAGTCATTTAAGATCTCTTTGTTGACTTTTGTAAGATGCTTAATATCCTTCATACCGACCTCCGTCTTTTCCTCTACTTTTGTTATTTTCAGTTCACCTGGGGTTGCATCATTAATGTTGGGCATGATTTCCATTTCAAATTCCTCTAGGAGCTCATTAGAAGCATTCCATAACCTCTTGTATGCCCCTATCACAATCTTCTGAATATTTCAGATGTCTTCTAACAAGGGATTACATGTATCAAACAAGACTTGATATTTTATCCTTTGTCTAGTGGTGTAGAGTGGCAGGGTATCTGGTGGGTTTGTGTATACATGATCCAGATGGATTTCAGTGGCCATCCACCTTTTCCACTGAATCACCATTTTGAGCCTGTGGTTTTGATAAACCATGATATTCACCCTTTTGATGGGGAATGGAATGTAATTCCATCTTCATTTGTTAATTACAAACATCATGTAATGATTTCCTAGTGGTCTTATGTACATGCCTACAACATAGCGTTAATGAAACATATCCCATTAGAACTATGCAGTTAAGCGTACTCAGGCTAGAGTTGTACTGGGATGGGTGACCGTCGAGGAAGTCCTAGTGTTTTACATGCCTATGGAATTTTATAAACTTAGTCCAATCTATCCCACATGCATCATGGCAATTTTTCTCCTCTCACTCTCTCATATATAATTGAGGTGAAGGAGGCCCTTTAATCATGCAATGGAGTCCGATAAAAAGCTTGTTGTGAATGAAGCACAATCAACATCTCTTTCTTTTTAGAGATAGGCTACCCCATTCTGTCAGTTTTTGTTCTACAACATTTTTCTCTCTTGTTCATTAATAGAAGTCGGTTTTCAATATATTTTTTTGTTCTTCACATTATCTCTTTGTATTTCCTTGTTATATTTGGTTATATTTTTGTTTTCATGTCGTTCTCAAAATAATTTGGATCAGTGGTATTAGATCGGGTTGCTCCTTTTCGTTTCTCAGAGCAGGTCCTCAACAAGGTCAGGGTATAGAGAGTTGGGTCTCGAGCTATTTTTGGTTTAGGACAACTGCTCTTGCAACCCAAATACCACAGTTATCTACATAAATACATCCAAACAGAGATGGATTTCTTGGATATCTCCTCACTGGGAGCTGCTTATCAATATGCAGTCAAAATTGAGTAGAAATTCAAGCAGCAACTAAAGTGGGAGAAGGATGGCAAAGGAAACTCTAACTCACATAATGAATGTGATGACACGCAACCCCCTTCTCTCCTGGGGATTCTACGACCTCTCATTCTTGGATCTTCAATATCCTTAGCCAAATTATCTCTTCAGGCCTTCAACAGACCCTAAACAATCCATACACACACACAGGTCCCCTTGATGTTGCCTACAGGTTCAAATTATTCACAACTCTGCTCTCTGGTGCTTGGCAACACTGTTTTGGGAGTACTAGTCTTGCGCTAGACTCTTTATACTATGTGATCATGGGATATAACCTTGGACCAACCCCTTCACCATTTCGGGCCTCGGCGATATTGCAACCTCCTCCTCAGTTTCCTCTCGAAGCACCTTTCTCTAAATCCGTGGATCTCTACCACATGTCTCCCTGGATCTGACGGTCCAACTGTACTTCGGGCTTCACAACTTCATGAAATTCCACTTACTTCACACTCGCTCCCCCCCGGGCCTCTATCTCCTGGATTTTCTAATCCATTGCCATGTGTCTCCTTGCAACCAACGATTGAGATTCACCTCGCGATTTAGTGACTTCGACGATCTCGCTTCTCTATACTTCGAAATGCTCTAAATTTTGAAATGTCGAAACACCTTGCGACTAATTCTCCGTGCAAATTTTCCTAGATCTGACGATCTGGAATGATCTCAATCCTACTAGATGGATCTTGTTTTTTTATTCTAGGAAAATTTTAAGGACTCCTCCCTTTGAATATTTCTCGCTATTCTTTCTCCTGAACTTGTTCTTCCTCGAACCTTTGACTCCTTAAAACGCTCTTTTTTGGCACTTAGTCGAATCTCAGCCTATGTACACCTTGCAATAGGTCCTCCTCCACTACTTAATTTCTCTGTGGATAATTTATGCTACTCCTCCTAAACTTATGATTCAAAAGACTCTGTCATGCACTTCTTGCCGACGAACTTCTTCAAGTTATCTCTTGAGAACCTTCTGAGTCAAAATGGACTCTGTCACGCACACCTTGCGGACATTACACACTCCTTGCACATATAGGATTCACGTTATCTCTTCTGAGATCACGAGTCGAAACAGATTATGTCAACACACTCCTTGCGGACACTATGCACACTTGCATTTGCTCATAGAAGAGAAACAATTAAAACTTATCTAAAGCTTCACAGATTCATACATTCAACCATGTAAATGCATTCATAAACACACGAACAAGAAACAACAGAGAATTGCAAATAAACATAAATTTTACCATTCATTCATTTAGATAGACACAACACTACCAGACATTTGGGACAATGCTCCTCTGTTATATTCATTCAACTGAAATATACATATGTTCGTATACTGCTTCTCGGTAGCTCTCGACTCTTAGCTACAATGGAAACAACTCTTAATAACTAGAGTGCCAACAACTTCAACAACCTCTTCTGGGAAACAATACAAAGCTTTATACAAGAGGGGCTCTTCGAGCTCTTCCCTCCAACTACTTTAGAGATATCCTATCGAAATAAAAGCATTCAACCACTAGAATTTATTACAATTAATATTTGTGACAGATAGATAAGGTCGAACACATCGAATCTGTACTGCACTTAGCTTCATTAAAAGAAATTACATTCTCCGATGTCCTCATGAAATCATCCAACTCCATAGCATTAAAGATGTTCTTTAATTACCTTTCTTTTCAAAATATTTGTGTGATACGCCTTGTTCAAAATTTAAAACTCTTCAAAATGCACACTAGTGCGCCCAACTGTCCTCCACTCATGCTTTGCTAGTGATGCTCCTGCATCATACTCCTCTAGCTAAAAAATCCATGGACTCATGTCCATGAGCTCCTGCACTGACCTTCCATGCTTATAGATATCTTCTTCGCTTGCCCAACTGGCATATTCGATTGGGCATCCTTTCCACTTTACCAAATACTCAAAATATGTTTTCCTCCTGATCTTCTTACTAATTCGTCGATCTACGATCTGCTCCATCTGCGGATTTTTTGCTACAGACATCAGTTTTTTTCCACTGGATCTCCTTATGTTTTTCGGGTCCTCCAATTCCATATTCCCTGTAAGGATACAGGTCTACAACATTGAATATGGGCGATATACCCACATCTTCCGTTGACTCTATCTCATAAGCATTCTCACCAATTTTTTCTAGGATTTTGCACAATCCTATCTTCTTCAGCTTTAGTTTATTATATGTTCCTCTTGGGAACATCTCCTTCCTAAGATGTGCTAGAACTTGATCTCCAAATTCAAATTGAATTTTCCTCCTATGTTGATCAGCTCTGCATTTATATTCACTGTTGTTCCTCTACAACTGCTCCTTGATCTGAACATGAAGCTTCTGCATTTCTGCAGTGAAGTATTCGGCTCCAGTGCTTCTGAATTCACTCTACTCCAGATCTCTTAACTCTGGCACTCCCCTTGGATTCATTCCATATACTATCTGAAATGAACTCCTTTCGGTACTTATTTTCACTGAGTCATTGTATGCAAACTCCACTTGTGTTAGAATCTAATCCCATTGAGTATGATGTTCAGTGACCAAACTTCTTAGCAAATATCCTAAACTTTCAATCACCACTTCTGTCTGTCCATCATTTTGAGGGTGATATGGAAAACTAAAGGATAGTTTTTTTCCCAACTTCTTCCACAATGTTCTCCAGAAATGACCAACAAATTTGGTATCCCTGTCTGAAAAAATACTCCTGGGCAATCCATGAAGTCTTACAATTTCCTTGAAAAACAAGTTAGCAACATGTGTTGCATCACTGGTCTTATGGCATGGGATAAAGTGTGCCATATTTGAAAATATGTCAATTACCACAAATATGGAATCACTTCCTCTTTGTTTCCTTGGCAATCCCAACAAGAAATCCATGCTTATTGCATCCCAAGGCCTCTTTGGAATAGGAAATGGTTGATACAACCCAGTATTATGCCTCTTCCCCTTTGCATACTGGAAAATATTACATTTGTTCACAAACATTTTCACCTCTCCCCTCATACCTGGCAAATAATACAAACCGTTCAACTGTGAAAATGTTTTTTCATGGCCGAAATGTCCGATTAGACCTCCACTATGTTTTTCCTTCAGCAAATTCTCCCTCATCAAACACTTTGGTATGCACAACTAGAACCCTTTGAACAAAAACCCATCCTGAATCAGATATTCGTCCCACTGGCTTCTGTCTCTAAGCACATGATTCGTGCAAGCTTCATATGCTTCCTCAAAATCTGGATCATCATAATACATTTCGTTAAGGTGTTCAAACCCCAAGGTTTTCACTTGAAATTCCTGCAGAATTAGACATCTCCTACTCAGTGCATCAACAACCTTGTTAGTGTTGATTTTTCAATAAGATAGGTTAAGCATGTAGTTCATTTCAATTTTCATTTGTCTTAACCATAAACAAGAATGTTGCAGCAACCAAGATCACAAGAAGAAACACCATGCA
>JASDQU010751802.1:10837-37500 GCA_032191745.1 Picea mariana
ATACCTTCACCACCAAGAAATACCTAGCACACAAGAGGGTGCTCAAACCCTAGAAGACTAGCGCCCAAAAGAGGTGCACACCTTTTCCCAAGTAGATGTACTTGCTGAAATTTCCAAACTCACATGAAAGATATGATTCCATGATGGGGAATCTTCCTTTACTTATATTAAACTTGTCCTATCAATATAAGTGTTTATTGGCTCAATAGGGTCGACCTCTCTAAGTCACAATATAATAATAATTATTATTATTATAATTAATATTAACCAGATTAATTATCTTTTACATTTATTATTAATCACACTAAGGTGGGTCCGACCTGTACCCTTTACATAACAATTAGGGTTACAGGAAGGTCTAACTCTTGAACAATATATAACAAAGGATATGATACACCCATTAGTGCTCATCCACTAGGGGCACATCCATAGGGATGTTATATCTCTGGTTCACTACATTACACAGAAGAACTAGATCTTCACACGTTCACCTATGCTCATCCACAGGCACGTCCACTCTACAGATCTTCTTTCCACTGCCTCACACAAGAGAATCACCTGGAGTCTTCTCATCAACTCTGTTGCTCATAAGAGTCTAATACATCATCTTCATTTCTGTTCACATGATGATGCACCCAACACTTTGGGATTTCACACTTTCACCTTATGCTCAGCCACAGGCACGTCTAACTCAACAGATCGTCTTTCCCACTAGATAATCATCTGGAGTTCTTCTCAAATCCCTAAATGGAGGAGGTCATCTCTACGTTCCTAGCTCTGTCTCAGGAAGGAACCACATACCCTTCTTAGGGGATTTCTCCCAAGTTTGTAAGCTAAGAGAAAGACTCACATAGCTACAATGATCCACATCTCACAGGTTTGTAAGTTGGAGAATGTCTCACATAGATGCATTCATCAACACTCCCTCTTAGCTAGGGAGGCATTATTCATTATGCTAAGTCTCACACGAATGTACTTTGAATTTTGTCTTAGCTGGAGTCATCAACACTCCCTCACAACTAGGGAGGCTTTCTTCATCAAGTTAGTTTGGTGAAGATGTCTTCAATCTTTTCATGTGTAGGAAGGTATTGCATGTGTACATTTTTCCTCTACATCATATCTCTGGTATAAGGACGTTTCATCTCATCATGTTTCGATCCATTAGGAAACACTGGGTTCTTAAGGAGCTTTACACACGTCTCTTTGGTTATCATCATAGGATCCATCTCATGGTCAAGTAAAACTGTCAAAAGCTTGTGAAGCCATATTTCTTCGCACACTCGATGTTATATACTCTGCCTCTATGGTGCTCAAGGATACATATTTTTGTTTCTTGCTGCATCAGGAAACCATGGAAAAATTCATGGTAGAACAACAACTGGATGTGCTCTTCCGATCCAGTGTACTTTTTGCTCAATCTGAGTCGTCATATCCTAAAAACTCAAGTTCACAATAGAGGCATATCTCGGGCCATATCCAACTGTGCCTCATATATATCTCAATACATTCTTTGTTGTTGTCTAGTGAGTCTTTCTTGGTGGACTCATGAAATGACTAAACACATTCACTGCATGGCATGAATCAAGTCTGGTGTTAACCAGATACATCAATGATCTAATTAGTTTTGGATCAATGTCATCTGAATCATCATCAATCTTTTTCTTTAAATACATCACGGTGGTTTTTTCATTCTATCATATTGAACTTCTTTAATATTCTTCACTGTATATTTTCCTTACTTAGGAAAATCTCATCGATCCTCTGTCATACTTCTTGTCCCAAGAAGTAGTGCATCATACTCAGATTCTTCATCTCGAATTCAGAAGTCAAGGATTACTTGTATTCAACAACAAGGCTTTCTGAATAAGTCATAAAAATCAAGCTCTCATCACCAACATTGTAATAATATAGGTTTGGATCAACAAAACTCTTGATGAAATCCAAACTCATCAAGAATCTATCTATCTGATGTAGTTTCCAACTCATGGTAGTATAGATGGAAGTGTATCGGGTTTACTGGATCAAGTGTCTCATCATAGACAACTCCCTTTGTTTGTTAGAAACCTCTGGCTATAGATCTCCTTTTGTATTTCTTTACACTTCCATTAGCTGCATGCTTGATCTTATAGATCCACTTGGAAGTTACCACAGACTTCCCTTTTGGTCCCTGAATGATATCTTATACATCATTCTTTAAGATATACTAGTATTCTCTTGTTATGGAATCTTGCCATACATATTCTCTTGTTGCTTCTCTAAGTCAAGGAGGCTCAACACCAATGAAGTGGCTCATGATTGAAGGATAGATCGAAAATATCTTTTTCTTTCTCAAGATGTGCCTTGAGAGGCTTGTATGTTTCTCTGCCTCTTGTAGAGTGAGTCTAGGTAGGCATTTTATGCCCTACTGCAATATCTCTGAACATATCAACTGGAGCAACTAGATTAGCTGGAATAATTTATGTCTCCCTCTAAACTATTGAAAGGGGGAGAAGGCATTGTCTCATTGTCAATCTCCATCTGAGATTTTCTAGTTCTTTGAAAGGCTATCTCTTTTTCAAGGACAATGTTTTCTACTTGTCTCAATCTATATCTGACCAGGGGTGTCGATCTGGAATTTCTTTGAAGATTCAGTGTATCCTTTCTTTCTAAAGGATCTAGCTTGGACTTCTTCTCTTTGGGTACATGAAGATACACTGGGCACCCAAATAACCTGAAGTGTTTAATATCAGGCTTCATTCCGGTGAAGAATTCTTTGGGAGTTATGTTTTTCAAATTATAGTGAAGACTCTTGTTCTACACATATATTGTGTCATGCATGCTTTTACCCATGGAATCCTAGAAGAATTTTGATCATGCAATATAGCATTGGTTTTCTCAATGATGGTTATATTCTTCCTCTTTCTCAAATAGTTTTGACTCCTTCTAAGTCAAGTGACTCCCTCTGAAGGATACACACCTTCTTTTAACCTATTTGGAATAAGAAAACAAAAAGAACCAACACAAGAATATCTCCTAAAGGAGAATAATGAGTACATCTCTAGAATCAAGACAATTTAAGGAATCTTGGCATAGCTTCAACACCTACTTGTAATGTAGCAAACTTATAGAAATATAGGTTAGAGGAATGACAATTACAACAATCAAATCTAGAGTCTTTAATTTGAGTGTGTTGTTCCTCTAAATGCATTGAGATCCTTCTTGATCCATGACTTCAACAAAGATTACTTCCGCCTACAATTTGCCTTATGACAATGATACAAATAATATATACAAGTGCATACCTAAGAATGATGATATGATTTCTCCAATGGCTCTTGGATGATTTCTATCCTCTGAGATATTTATGAAGAAGATAGTCACAATTTCACCTTTTGTCATCTTTGTTATTTTGAGGCTGGCCCTTCAATGTAAGGGCTTGAGTAGGTGATTGGCTTCCTTGTCCTGACATCATCATCCTTCCATTCATTGATATTTGTCTCTGGTATACCCTTTTGTATTTCCCACAATAAGTCTTCCTCTGAAGTATTGTCTTCCAAGAACTTGAAGTTGCTTGATCCATCAAGCTTATCTTTCATCATAGTTTTTGTTCATCATAATTTTAGATTCTTCACAACCCTTTGCCAAATGGGCTAGAAAACCTAACGGCTAGGCTAGGCTAGAATTTTTAGGCTTTATTGGACTTATGACTACCAACAATAAGCCTTTGAAAGATAGGAGAACACTAGTGAGCTGAAGAGCTCCTTCAATGAGTTGTAGAAACCCCGATATTGAAATTTTTGTAGAATTTAGCGAAACCCTAGGACCAAAATTTCAAAATGCCTGGAATTTTGATCTGAAGATTGTTGGAGGTGCGTTGAAGGAAGTCATATGCTCCTATGCCAAAATTATCCCCAATGTCCAAGCATTAAGGGATGAAACTGAGAAATAAGGAGGGTCGTACGAAATTTCTAGGAACCCTAGGAGGGTCGTACGGTTTCTACAGAAGTGAGAGAGGATGGCTGGAAAATGTTTGTGCAGTGGGCTCTTCAAGACCTATGCTCTGATACCATGTTGATTTTCCAATAAGATAGGTTAATCATGTAGTTCATTTCAGTTTTCATTTTTCTTAACCATAAACAAGAATGTTGTAACAACGAAGACCACAAGAAGAAACACCATGCACAAGAACACAAGAAGTATCCTAGGAAACCCTTCTCAATAAGGTAAGAAAACCCAACCAAATACTTTGCTATATTCTTCAAGAGAAAGACCTTCACCACCAATAAAGACCTAAAACACAAGAGGGTTCTCAAACCCTAGAAGACTAGCGCCCAAGAGAGGTGCGCACCTTTTCCCAAGTAGATGTACTTGCTGAAATTTTCAAACTCACATGAAAGATATGATTCCACAATGGGGAATCTTACTTTACTTATATTAAAATTTTCCTATGAACAGAAGTGTCTATTGGCTCAATAGGGCTGACCTCTCTAAGTCACAATATTATTATTATTATTAATATTAATATTAACCAAATTAATTATCTTTTACATTTATTATTAATCACATTAAGGTGGGGCCGACCTGTACCCTTTACATAACAATTAGGGTTGCAGGAAGGTCTGACTCTTGAACAATATATAACAAAGGATATGATACACCCATTAGTTCTCATCCACTAGGGGCACATCCATAGGGATGTTATATCTTTGGTTCACTCGATTACACAAAAGAACGAGATTTTCACATGTTCACCTATGCTCGTCCATAGGCACATCCACTCTATAGATCTTCTTTCCCACTACCTCACACAGGAGAATCATATGGATTCTTCTAATCAACTATGTTGCTCAGAGGAGGCTAATACATCATCTTCATTTCCGTTCACATGACAATGCACCCAACACTTTGGGATTTCACATGTTCACCTTGTGCTCAACCACAAGCACGTCTAACTCAACAGATCACCTTTCCCACTGGATAATCATTTGGATTTCTTCTCAACTCTTTGAATGGATGAGATCATCTCTACTTTCCTAGATCTGTCTCAGGCAAGAACCACATACCCTTCTTAGGGGCTTTCTCCCAGGTTTGTAAGCTGAGAGAAAGACTCACATAACTGTAATGATCCACATCTCACAAGTTTGTAAGCTGGAGAATGTCTCTCATAGATGCATTCATCAACAATTAGCATTACCAGAAATATGTTTAATGAAAAAAGTGAAAATTTTCATAAACTCTATCCATTTGGCATGTCTCTAGTTTAAATTTTCATGTCTGGTTATGAATTGTAAATCTGGATTATCGCTTTACAAAATAAACTCCTTTGGAACAAGATAGTGCCTCCATTTCTTCAAGGCTTGAATTATGGCATATAATTATTTATCATATGTGGAGTATTTTCTCTTAGTGGCATTCATCTTCTCACTGAAATATGAAACATGCCTATTATCTTGACTTAAGACCGCTCCAACTGCAACTCCACTCACATCACACCTCACCTAAAATGTCTTCCTGGAATTCTGTAAAACCATAATCGATTGTTTTGTTATCTTCTCCTTCAATATATTGAATCTCTTCTCAACCTATTTTTTCCATTTGAAAGACTTATGTCTTTTCTTCACTGTATCCATCATTTATGCACCAATTTCACTGAAATTTTTGATGAAATTCCGATAAAAACTTGCTAATCCATGGAAGCTTCTCACCTCAAATATACTCCTTGGTGACGACAATTATCTGATCACTTTCACCTTTTCGGGATCCATGTTCAATTCATTTGAAGAGATCACAAAACCCAAATAAAATGAGTTATGTCTTAATAAACGAGGATTTTTTTTTAAATTTACCAGCAGCTTCTCCCGTTGCAAGCTCCTCATCACTAATGTTAAGTGTCTCAGATGCTCTTCTTCAGTTTTACTGAAGACCAGTATATCATCCAGATATATGATTACAAACTTACCAATAAAATCTTTCAACACTTCATTCATCAACCTCATAAAATTACTCGGGGCATTTGTTAAGCCAAACAACATAACAAGACATTCATACAATCTCTTATTTGTCTTGAAGGTTGTTTTCCACTCATCACCTTCTCTCATCCTTATCTGGTGATATCCACTTTTCAAATCTATCTTTGAAAAATAGTTCGATCCACTTAAGCAATACATTAAGTCATCCATCCTTGGCAATGGAAATCTATACCTAATGGTGATCTTGTTTATGGCCCTTGAGTCTGTACACATTCTCCATCCTTCTTCGAACTCAATACAGTTGGTACTGCACATGGACTCAAGATTTATCTTACCAAACCTTTGTCTAACAGATCATGAACTTGTCTCTTTACATCCTCATTCTCTTGAGGTGTCAATATGTATGCTTCTTTGTTCGACATACTTTCTCATAGTATCAAGTCAATGTGATGGTTGATACTTCTAATAGGTGGAAATGAGCTTGGCAACTCATCCACTACTATGTCAGCAAAATTTTCTAACAGCTCCTTAATTTCCTCAGGCAGATCCTCCATAGAAGTATTGGTAAGGATAACTTTCAGCTTCCTTACTACAACAAACTGCATCTCTTGTTCTTTCTTTACTTCACTCAAGAGTTCCTTCCCACTCATGAGAAGTATGCTTGTGTTGGCTTCTTCCTTCACTTTCTTCTCAATTGGCAACAACATGTGTGTCCTACCATTCTTCTCTAAAGTGTAAGTATTTCTCCTCCCATCATGAATGGCATTCATGTCATACTACCATGGTCTTCCCAACAAAACATGACATACATCCATGGGAATCACATCACACAGAATCTCATCTCTATATCCCCCTATTTTAAATTCAACAAGGCATTGTTTAGTTACTGTTACTTGATGACCATTTTGCAACCATGAGACTTTATATGATGTCGGATGTGTAGTTGTCTCTAGTTCCAATTTCTCCGCCATCTCTGTGGATAATAAGTTATCATTGCTCCCACTGTCAATTACCACCTTGCATACTTTGTCTTTAGTCTTGCAAGTTGTCCTGAACAAACTGTTCCTCTGCACTGGTTTTTCAACCTTTGGCTTTGGTTTTAAGAGAGCCTTCTTTATCATCAAAGATCTCCCATCTTCTATGCCTTCCGCTTCAACATCTCGCTTCCATGATTCTGAAATGTGAGCTTCACCTCCTTCTTTCTTTCTCTTGGGGAATTCCCAAGACATGTGTCCTACCTTTCCACAAGCATAACACTTTACCTCTCCTCCTCTTCCTCTAGGAAAATAATTTCTACCACCACTCTATCTCCCTCGAGAACTTCCTTCTCTTTCAGAGTGATTGTGTGGTTTCTCCACCTCACCTTTGGGCTTTTGCACCTTGTCATGGGAGACTCATTTTCCTATGTTCAAACGTCTACCTCTGCTTTGTTGAATCTTCTTTCTAGCCAACTTCTCTTCTGCTTTAAGCGCAATCTGGTACACATCCTCCATTGTCCTTACTGTCATCATGTTGATTTCATTCTGAATTTCATATCTCAGGCCGTTTATATACCTGACAAATTTTTCCTCATATCTCTCTTTATGTCCAACCCTGATGTTCATCTTATAGAACTCCTCTTTGTACTCCTTCACAGTCATTCCTTTCTATCTCAAGTTCTGCAGTCTACTAAATAGATTTATCTGGTATTCCTTGGGTATGACTTTAGCCTTTATCTTGGATACCATTCGATCCCATCTCTTAATCTTTCATTTTCCCTTACTCCTCCTGTCAGCCTACAGTTCATCCCACCACAGTGTTGCATGTACTTTTAACCTAGTGACAATGTGATTCACCTTTTTCTCCTCATCAACATATTCATAATCGAAATACTTTTCCATTGCTCATAGCCAATCAAGCAATTCTTCAACGTCCAAATTACCTTCATACATTGGGATGTTTATCTTTGCTCTAGCTCCCAACTTGACAATCGCTTTCAGCAAGCGTTCTTCCACAACATCCTCCACTACAACTTCTTCAACTTCCACTTCTTCATTCTCTACATCACTGACATCTCTAACATCAGGTGCTCTCCTCTACGTTGTTTCCATGGCATCCATCCTTTCTCTCAAATCTCACATCTCCCTTTCCATAGCCCTATTTTCTACAGGTGGGTCTACACGTTTCCTAGGTGGCATTGTTTTGATGTATCTGATACCACTTGATGATATCAACCTACTTCTCGGTCTCCTTTTCCTTCATAAATCAATTATGTTAGCTATGATACCACTTGATGACACACAACCCCCTTATCTCCTAAGGATTTTGCAAACTCTCGATCTTGGATCTTCAATCTCCTGAGAATAATTAACTCTTTGAGCCTTCAACAGACCCTGAACAATCCATAAACACACACACAGGTCCCCTTGATGTTGCCTGTAGGTTTGAATTATTCACAACTCCGCTCTATGGTGCTTGGAAACACCATTTCAGGAGTACTAGTCTTGCGCTAGACTCTTTCTCCTATGTGACCATGGGCTATAACCTTGGGCCAACCCCTTCACAATTTCAAGCCTCGGCGATATTGTAACCCCCTCCTTTGTTTCTCCCCAAAGTTCCTTTCTCTGAATCTGCAGATCTCTGCCACATGTCTCCCTAGATCTGATGGTCCAGTTGTACTTCAGGTTTCGCGACTTCACGAAATTCCACTTACTTCACACTCGCTTCCCCCTGGGCCTCTATCTCCCAGATTTTCTAATCTGCTTCCATGTGTCTCCTCGCAGCCAACGGTTGAGATTTGCCTCACAGTTTTGTGACTTCAACGATCTCTCTTATATATACTTCAAAATGCTCTGAATTCTGAAATGTTGAAACGTAGCTAATTCTTTGTGCAACGTTTCCTAGATATGATAGTCTGGAAGGATATCAATCCTCTTGGATGGATCTTGTTTTTTTAATTCTCAGAAACCTTAAAGGACTCCTCCCTTTGAATATTTCTTGCCACTCTTCCTCCTAAACTTGTTCTTCCTCAAACCTTTGCCTCCTTAAAACGCTCTTTTTCGATACTTAGTCGAATCTCAGCCTATGTATTCCTTGCAACATGTCCTCCTCCACTACTTAATTTCTCTGTGGCTAATTTTCGCTACTCCTCTTGATCTTTTGAGTCAAAAGACTCTATCGCGCACTCCTTACGGACATACTTCTTCAAGCTATGTCTCCAGAACCTTCTGAGTCAAAATGGACTCT
This sequence comes from Picea mariana, assembly GCA_032191745.1. NCBI lineage: Eukaryota > Viridiplantae > Streptophyta > Pinopsida > Pinales > Pinaceae > Picea > Picea mariana. Next base: position 20,011 of record JASDQU010751802.1, read on the forward strand.
GTCATGCACACCTTGCGGACGTTACACACTCCATGCACATATAGGATTCACGTTATCTCTTATGAGCTCGCGAGTCGAAACAAACTATGTCAACGCACTCCTTGCAGACACTATGCACACTTGCACTTACTCATAGAAGAGAAACAATTGAAACTTATCTAAAGCTTCGCAGATTCATACATTCAACCATGTAAATGAATTCATAAACACAAGAATGAGAAACAACAAAGAATTGCAAATAAACATAAAGTCTATCATTCATTCATTCAGAGAGACATGGAAATACCAGACATTTGGGACAATGCTCCTCTGTTATATTCATTCAATTGAAATATACATGTGCTCGTATACTGCTTCTCAGTAGCTCTCGACTCTTAGCTACAATGGAAACAACTCTTAATAACTAGAGTGCCAACAACTTCAACAACCTCCTCTAGGAAACAATACAAATCTTTATACAAGAGGGGCTCTTCGAGCTCTTCCCTCCAACTACTTTAGAGATATCCTATCAAAATAAAAGCATTCAACCACTAGAATTTATTACAATAAATATTTTTGACAGACATATAAGGTCGAACACATCGAATCTGTACTGCACTTAGCTTCATTAAAAGAAATTACATTCTCTGATGTCCTCATGAAATCATCCAACTCCATAGCATTAAAGATGTTCTTTAATTACAATTCTTTTCAAAATATTTGTGTGATACGCCTTGTTCAAAATTTAAAACTCTTCAAAATGTGCGCTAGTGCACCCAATTGTTCTCCACTCTTGCTTTGTTGGTGATGCTCCTGCATCAGAAGAACAGAGCAAGGAAGGCCAACCTCAAGAGAGCCAGTCCTAGATGTAGGAAAATAAGGGTAATGAGAAGTCTAAGAAAGACATTGGAAAATGGTGTGAGTTCCACAATAGCCCTTGGCAAGACACTGATGAATGTCACTCAATACATTCATTGGTGGTCGAGCTCAAAGACAAAGAGACAAACCCTAAATTGGACCTTGATTCATAAAATAATAAAAGAATACATATCATTGATGCAAAACCCACTGCTACTGTCGCAACTGCAACAATCCAACCAGAAGAGGATCTTGAGGAGGGGGAGAAACTCTTCCATTAATAGATGTGGGTGAAGGGGACCCCACTGCATTTTATTGTTGATAATGGAATCCAAAATAACATCATCTCAACAGAGGTTTTCAAGCAATTGGATTTTCCAATAACACCACACCTGCAGCCATACAACATCGAGTGGCTTCGCCAAGGTCAAGATCTTTGTGTCAGCCAGTAGTGTCATATGTCCTACGCCATCAAGCCCTTCAAGGATGAGGTATTGTGTGATGTTTCTCCACTGAATGTTTGTGATGTTCTATTAGGCTAGCCATATATTTGTAGGCTTCATGTTTTTTATGAGTCTCAACCCTGTAGCATCATTGTTACTTTGGGGGGTCATCTATACAAGATACCAGAGGAGTTTTGACTATTGTCCCACCAAAATAATGCCACAAATTAATCTATGATACTGCAAAGTTTATCCTCTTCACAATCTGATCAGAAGGTGAACAAAAGGACACTGTGTTGACGGGCGAAATTGACCGTCCGTCAACTGGGAGAGTGGAACCGGTCCGGGGTTGTCTAAATAACCCAAGCCGTTTGGAATGGACCACCCTGACGAGTTTAACGGATCCGTTGGCCGCTCTAAGGTCTTCTATGAACACCAAAGAGAAGTGATATGAGCTAGGAAATCTATCTAAACTAAAAGAAGCAAACTAAACTATAACTTAATACAAGAAACTAACTATAATAAAGGAAACTAGAAACTAATAAAACAAAGAAAGAAACTAACTTCACTAATCTAACTATAAACTACTAACTATTATATAAACAAGATACTAACTATGATTATAATAACTCAAATCAACTATCTAATTACAGCTACGATATTTCTTATTCACAAATGTACATCATTAACAAATTACAGATTTGAATAAAACCTGCAAAACTCATATGTTCTCTGCCCTAAGACAGCCATAAATCTCTTTTTGATTTTTTGTATTTATGAAAAGGAAATACTAATTACTGAAATTAAACAAACTAATATGATTTACTGAAATTAAACAATGTAATATAAATCTAGCTAAACTATCATTTATATTAAACCATTCAATTAAAATAATAAACACCTAACTAATTGACCTGGAAACGCTCCAAGTCTGCCCTGTGTATGATTGCTTCTTAAGCTGGTTGGAGGAAGAAATTCACACCATTTAGCCCTTAAGCTTCTCGCAAAGGATCAACTATGATGCTTCCTGAAGTATGTTACAGGACAAACAAGACATAAAAGAAATCATAACAATTTTCTGATTATAAACTCCTGCAAAAGGGAAACCTATTATGCAGCAAATTCATATATTACAATTCGATTTATGAAGAAGACAAAGCTATCATTCACAAACAGAATCAACAACTGTTATGTCTTTTATCTATCAGGAAGTAACAAGATATAGATGACAACAATAAGATTATATCACTTGAATTTGATTTAGATAACAAAGTAATACTAAACCATGAACAGAATGATATACAAAACATGGAACAAAGTGTTGATATATTGAAAAGCAAAAGCTATGACAAGACACCAGTTCTGCTCCAGTTTAAATCAAAATTATATATCCTTGTTCTCCCACAACTGAGGATGATCGATTATTACAAAACCATAGGTTTATATAGGTTTCTCACAAGGTAAAACATCCTTGTGAATAATAGCAAATAAGTTTACACAATCTGGGAATAATCCCAAAATCCCTTAAACTAAGTAACTAAAAATGCAAGTGAAATCTTTAAGATATCTTCCAACTGCTCCTCATATCCATTGCCAATTCGAATTTGCCTGTATTAGACACAAAGATCAAGTTAGAGGAGTATTTTATTAAGAAAATAATAAAAAAAAATGACTCTATAGACTTAGCTACAGAATCTTCTGATTCTGTAGCTGGTCTAGAATAGTAAATAGGACTAGATATAATAAAATCAAATCCAAAACTAATTACTAACGATTCAATTATTTCTTAAATCAAACCAAATTTAAAAGAACGCAATCATGACAGGGTAGGAATGCTTTGTTTTTCCAATTGACATAAGATCGAATCAAATCTTAACAAGACTGTTTTATGAATGTAATCGATGGTAAACCATATCGTATAAGATACAAAACAATCATTATCGATTTGCATAAGATTCATAACGTTTAATTCACTGCCAATATAGAAAGCTTGTTACGATTTTATGCGTAACCATATCCATCGAATCCAACCATAGAAAACATTCGCACAGTTTATGACCGAAAACCATGGTTGTAACTATCATTGATTAATTATAATCACAACAACAGATTGATATCACTTAGTTAAAAACACGATGCGAAAATAACTTCCATTGTAATCGGATGAAATAATTTCGACTCAAAAATCTTCACACAGTCAATGGACAGAGACGCGATAAAATCGACAAGATTCATGAACTGGGTAATAACTAACACCAATCTTTATTAGGTTAATTATAGAAACAATATCGATACCCTGAACAGAATCTAATTTAAACAATAATGAGAATCGAATCAATTTCAAACCGGTTATGTATCAACAGAACAACATTAGATTTGGTCGAAAGACGTTGAAAATAGTTAACCCATTTATCAATTACATTCACATAGAACATAACCATTTCAAATCGTAGCATTGACTGTATCGAAAAATGGGAATACCAATCGACAGTCTATTTTTAACAACTTTACTTATCAATAGAGCATCCAACTGAAGTTAAATTTGAACAATATATCTATTCCACAATCCATCGAATCGAAAACAAATCAAATCGAATCTGAAACTATAACAAAATTATGTACAGCAGAACATGCTTATGTAACAGAGCAGTGTGTAATATAAATGAGTGAAAATTATACCATCACTGATGTTGAGACTATGTCAATTTTAAATTGACAATAGCTGTCGCAGACTCCACATTTTTGAAGAGGATTGACCCAGCAGTTCGTTGCTTCTTGTCGTTGGGTTGCATCTTTGCATTCTGACCAGTGAGCTTTGCCACTTGGTTTTCCAAATTGTGAATTTTGGATTGCAATTTTGGGACATCCAAGTAGTATCTCTCTAACCACAGCCCACACTGTTCGCAAGGTGGAGCAACATTTTGAACAAAAGGGGGTTTTGATGATTCCCCGAAGGTTTCATGGGGTGGTTTTATACCAGGAAAATCAGGGTTATCCCGTAGACAGGGAGGTAAGCTCTTAACAAAATCATAAGGAGGTTTTCCACACAAGCCCTCGGAGTAAGGATACTCCTCGGCGAGAAATCGTTCCACTTCAGAATCAAAGTCTTAGCTGACCACGATAGGCTCTAATTTAACAGGGGGCTTGGGTTTATTCCTCTCCATGCGAGAGATCAACCTTGCATTTTTCTTGCCTCTAGCACCAGTCTTCACTCTAGTCTTTTGGATTGTAGGCTTAGCAACTTCGGTTTGTCTAGTCACAGCCATAGGTGAATTCAAAGGTGAGTTGGGTTTAGGTTTGGGTAGCAAAACATTATAAGGCACAGGGGTAGGTTTTCTCTCGGTCACCATGGGCTTGTCCACCTGTGGAGGATGTGATCCTTCAAAGCCATTACAGTTGAGAAAATCATGCCAAGAATCACGACGTAACCCCAACTCATAAACAAAAATCATTTTAATCAACCCAACATGGAAGAGGCTGGTGTCAGCCTGGCTACGCTTGTACTTCTTAGCCATTTTGAACAAACTTCGGTGCAGATAGTGTGGCATACTAAGTTTGAAACCCATAAAAACCATCAATAAACGTAGGTGAAACAAGAAAACGAACCCGTACCTGCCTTCACAAGTAACGAATTGCTTGATAATCATCAAGAGATCATACCAACGGGGTTTCAACATCTTTGCAGGTAAGCCTCTGTCGCATGAGTTCACTGTGCAAGATTGAAACAACAATGTCCACAGGACATCGTCAACCTTGCAACTTTTAGACCATTTTTGTCCCTTGACAGGCAGGTTGGTTGCTGAGCTGAGGAATTGTTCAGTGATTTCAAGCTGGACATCTCCAACTTTGGCTTGGCATCCATCGAATGATAGTGAAAATTGTCGAGCCACAACGAAGTTAAAACCATTGAACTTCCTTATAAACGGAAGCCAGCCAAACTCTTCCAGGTCGCTATACGCACCATCAAATGTCAACAGTGCTTGGCATCCGTTTGGCTTGGCCCTTACAACAGGAGCCATGGCTTCTGTACATGGTAGGGTTTGGACTAAACAAAACAATGCACAGAGTCAAAAACGATAGGGTTTGATAGTTTCATCGCTCGAAGAGACCAGAATTAACTGCATGCATGCGAAGGTGGTGGGATTACCACTGCCATGCATAGTATTAATGACTGTGTACAGTGATGTTATGATCATAATCACTCAAACCATACGTATCAGCCGACAAATAGGTGAATCATCATATCTATGTGCCATTCATCCGAGTCAAAACCAACACCATATGTGATAATCATGCGCCAAGTGTTAAGTTTAATCAAACACAGTACCCAACACTAACCATCGATCTGTTGTGTCAATTCAATGTTTCAAACCAATGTTAATTCATTCATGCCAATGCATAGTTTGAACTATGATCGCTCAACCAAACAATGTATCGAGCAAGGGTTCAGACCATAAAATTGAAAATCCAAAAGGTAGATCAATGTGGCTTTTGCAAAGCTCAAACCATTGCCATTTTATATGAAGCCAAACTTATGATATTGCCTTTGTGTTTTTAGCATAACCAAAGTGTAAAAAACATTGCAACCAATGAACATACGAAAACGATAAGTTAAGAGTTCAAAACAATAAGAATTATATCATATATAAAACCAAAATCAATTTTGACCCTTATGACATGAAACATAACTCATAACTTAACATTTTCAATACTTTATCACAGAAATCAAGTTGCGTAATTAAAGTGAATGGATATAGTTTGAGAGAACCTTCTGCAGTAATGTGATAAACCAGTGGTCAATTGTCTTTCAGCAAATCGATAAAAAGACGACGACAGTCAAAGCAACGAAAAAGGTGTTTTCACACTTTCAGTTGTGAAAACTGAAACGAAATCAAATTGTAATTGTCGCAAAAATGAAACAAATGTCTAGAAGCACAATGCGACGATACTTTGTCGTTTAGAAGACAAGAGGTGTAGGCAGCTTTTTATTAGGACAAAATAAAAAAATGAATTGGCTGCCAACAATGGCGACACGCTGGGCAAAACAGTTATCTCTGTTATAAGAAATGAATTCAGATCAGGACAGCAAAGAAAAATTTCAACTTCAAAACAACAAACAGAAAATCGTACTACATCATCATCAACTATCTTTTCCAGCGAAGTTTTAAAAGATGCAAACCAATAACAGTCTTAAAGATCAACAAGTCATGATTTTTATGATAAAATCTTCAATACTGTCGGCATGGCCACTGCTGCCAGCAGGCATCCATAGCCTCGACAGGGTTGCCATTTAACCCACTCGGACGTCTTTATCCTGTCAAGAAGCTCTAGATTAGAATAAAGGACTTTTAAAAGAGCTTTCTCATAATTTTACACAGATTTTCATGTACCCGACATTGCTTCGCTGCCAGCTGGCCTGTTCAGTACCCCGGTGAAGTTGTCTTGGCGCCATGCTTGCATTGCCCCGCTGCCAGCGGACCTGTTCAGTATCCCGGCAGGTTTACAAACACTTCCCACAGCTCTTATTAATATTTTATTTTGTTTTTCTTTTATAGGATAGCTGAGCGGGGTGACGCTGAAAAATCTTGATATTTTCTCATATATTTTTTCGACCTCATCAGAATTTTTTAGCACTGTCCTTGATTCAGCTCCAGAAATGTTTTATTTCTAAAACAACTTACTTTGACAGGGAGACATCCTTTTGAGTCATTCCTTTACGGAAAAGGGACAGCGTAAAAAGATAAAGATAACCATGACAAACTTCACTTAGAGACTGAGATAGTAAACTTCTTTCAAACAACATTTTCCAATATCATTTTCAGAAATACATATCACTGATGTTTGTACAATCTTTCAGAAGTTATTTCAACGAAGGCATTTTTCTTATAGTCTTTGTCCAACTGGCTCAGTATACAAGCATGCATATGTTTCCAAAACACACCAAACTGATCAATCAAATCAAAAATCAAAACAAAAACAAAGGCAAAATAACAAAAACAAAAGGAAAGTATTTACATAATATACAAAGATGGAAATCAGGCAAAGTATCTTTTCAGGGCTTGGCCATTCACCGGGTAGGTGTCAAGATGTCCTTCAAGACTCTGCAAACGAAAGGAACTAGGACCCAACTTTTCAGCAATCAAGAATGGCCCAAGCCACAAATTTTGAAACTTGGTATGTTCACCCTTCCCTTCGTGTGGTTTGTCCCACTTTAAGACGAGATCGCCTACTTCAAAATTTCTATCAGAAGCAGAATTAGAATCGAACTAGCTTTTAATCAATTGTTGATGTTGATCCAATTTACGCTTGGCTTGGTTTCTTACTTCTTCTAACTTCATCAGAGCGTTAATACGGCTTTCTAAAGGGGGACATTCTTCTTCTTGAACCTTTTGTGACAATTGGAGTGAAGGAAGAAGAACATGAGGTGGAAAAATGGCTTCTCTGCCATAAACGAGGAAAAAAGGGGAGTTACCTATAGCAGCTTTGGGTGTTACCCTATCATCCCACAGTGCATTGAGCAGCGCGTTGTGCCAGTTCTTGTGATTTTTAGCCACAGTTCTCTTGATAATCTTGATCAAGTTCTTGTTTGTTGACTCTGCTAGGTCGTTGCCCTGGGGGTAATAACTAGCAGAGTACTTAAGCTTTATTCCTTTTTCTAAGGCAAAGTTACTCATCTCAAGGGAGGAAAAGTATGAAGCGTTATCAAAGACTAGACAATCAGGGATGCCAAAACGGGTAATGATATGCGAGTTAAGGAAAGCGATCACCTGACTTGTGTTAACAGTTTTTAGCGCGACGGCTTCAGACCATCGAGCAAAGTAATCAGTGGCTGTCACAATGTATTTGTGTTGTTGTGAGGATGGAGGGTTAATAGGACCAATGATGTCAAGGCCCCATTGCTGGAAAGGAGAATCAACTGTAACGGGCTGCAAGGGGAAGGCTGGTTTTTGCAATCGCCCTGACGCTTTCTGACAAATGATACATTTTCGGCATAAGGCGTGGGCATCTCTAAAAAGTGTTGGCCAGTAATAACCGGCTCTTAAGACTTTATGAGCAGTGGTATCGCCACCGAAGTGACCACCAGCTTCACCTTCATGCAACTCGAGCAAAACTTTCTCTGCTTCGTCCTTTTCAAGACAACGCATCAGTACGCCATCAAAATTTCGACGAAACAGTATATTGTTAACTAGATGAAAGGAGGTAGACTTGAGTCTCAATGCTCTTCTTTTGGCAGGGTCAAGGTGACGAGGTGCTGATCCATGTTGAAGACAGTGTCTAATATCGTCGTACCAAGGACTCACTAGGTTTTGTGTGCAACAAATCAAACTATGATCGCGTTGTTCTAGGATTGATGTATCACTATCTTGCTTTTGTTCAGTTTCTGAATCAACTACCAATTTACACAACCCTTCGCCTCTCACGATCTGAGCTGGAGTGATCTCTAGGTCATACTCCTACAAGGAGGTGACCCAGTTGGCTCTTTTCTCTCCTAACTCTTTTTGCACTAACAAGTTCCTAACTGCAGGGTAAGGAACGATGACCTTCGTTCTGGACTTCAAAAGATAAGACCAAAAATGCTTAACTGCCTTGAAGATAGCGTAGGCTTGCTGATCGACTGCTGGGTAGTTGATTTCAGCGCCTTTGAAAGTAGAGCTCATAAAGGCGATGGGTACTTCATTGTTCTCGGCATTCTTCTGAGTTAGAACTACAGCATAGGAACGATCAGAGGCAAAAGTATAGAGTGTAAAGTCTTGAGAGAAATCAGGGCTCATGAGAGACGAAGCGTCAATTATAGCCTTCTTTATATCGTTAAAATCTTGGTTTTCAGTGGGTCCCCAGTGATATTGGGCATCCTTCTTAATCAGGTTCTGGAGAGGCCTGACCATTTCGGAGAAACTGGGGACAAATCTTCTCACGAAATTAATCTGGCCAAGGAAGGACTACATGGATTTCCTGGAAGTGGGTGGGGGAAGTTTAGCGATGACTTGGGTCCTCTCGGGGTCAATAATCATTCCATCGCTAGACACAATGAATCCTAGTAGTTTACCCTATTCTACTGCAAAGATGGACTTCTTAGGGTTCAAGGAGATGCCGAATTTACGACATCGTAGCAGAACGGCTCGTAGGTGAGCTAGATGATCATCTTTGTTTTTAGAATAAACGGTCACATCATCTAGGTAGACTACTACGGAGTGATTTATCAAGCCTCGGAAAGCAATATCCATTGCTCTCTGAAAGGTAGCACCGGCATTAATCAATCCAAAGGGCATTTTGCGATAAGCATAAGTGCCCCACGGGGTACGGAAGGTAGTTTTCAACTGGTCTGGTGGAGACATTAAAACTTGGTTGTATCCAGAGAAACCATCTAGTAAAGATAGCCTCTCGAAACCAGATACTTGTTGAAGTATCTGTTCCATGGGAGGGACAGGATAATTATCTTTATCAGACGCTTTGTTGAGGTTCTGGAAATCGACACAAAGTCGAATTTCCCCGTTTTTCTTCCGCACTGGGACGAGGTTGGATACCCATTGAGTGTGCCTAACAGGAAAAATTATTTTAGCACTAAGGAGTTTATTCAATTCTTTTTGTACGGTCGGTTCTAGTTTCGGATGCATTTTCCTCAGTTTCTATTGGAAAGGCAAGGTTTGGGGTTTCATTGGGATGACATGCTGTATAATATTAGGATCAAATTTATTAAGATCTTTGTAAGTCCAAGCAAAGAAATCCTTAAATTCTTTAAATAATTTGACAAAAGCAGCTTTTTCTTGCTTAGAACATCCCAAACCTAAGTTGATACACTTAGGGTTTTCACTAGTTCCTAAATTGACTTTTTCATAAGACAAAGAGGAACTGTTGGTTTTACAATTGATCGTCTTTTTAAATTTATCCTCAAAATCATAAAACTTTTCTAATCTAACAACAGATTTGGGTAAGGGACTTACCATGTCCGATAGAGCTTTAGGAGATTTCGGATCAGGTATTACCGTAAAGTCATGCAAATTGTCATCATGCGTTTGTTCATCTATCACGGCTCCTTGGAAGGTTTCCTCCATGTGCAGAAAGTTAATGATCTGCTGATCATCATCAAATACTCTCCAGTTCGTGATGTTGTCTAGAACAGATGGTCGAAACAATAGCTCCACGGAGAATGCGTTTGGAGATAAGCCTTCTGCAGGAAGAAGTTTAGAGGCAACGTTAGCGAGTAGATCAGCTTCAACATTACTTGATCTAGGAATGGAATTTATATTAAAAGCAGAGAATTTGTTTATTAAACTCCATACCTCATATTGGTAACATTTGAGATGTGGGGTAAGACAATGTATAGAATTTCTCACCTGCCTAACCACTATCTCTGAGTCGCCGAATACAACTAGATTTTGAATGTGCATGTCTAAGGCTTTTCTGAGACCTTGTAGTAAAGCCTCATATTCTGCAACATTGTTAGTACATTCAAATTCTAATCTACAAGCCAATAATGTTTTGTTACCTGCCGGATCAATGATGATGCAGCCTGCACTAGCTCCTTCTTTCGACTTGGAACCATCGAAATATAAAGACCAAATTTGATTCTTATCAGGCTCACAGGACTGTTGGATAGAAGTTGTTGGTTGCGTATATGCTTTGATCTCGGATTGTTGTTGTGAATTGTCGATAGGTGAAATTTCAGCCATGAAGTTCTCGAAGTAGGTGTCCATTCCTTGGACTTCAGGCGAATCTGCCGGAGGTGTATATGGTTCATTGGGGTCATTCAAGTCTGTCATCGTGAACTTGAGGTAACGCTCACGATTCACCCTGATCTTGTTGGGCTTTCCGTTTTCTGGAAGCCACAAGTGAGACCAGTCTGTTGCAAAGTAACCATGAAGCTGCTCCGACCAGTCCCTGCTCAAAAACATACCATACACTTCTGGAATATCAACCACAATTATATCGATAACTTGATGAACCTTTGGGTTAGACGATAATCTAATCAATACATTTTTCAATTCGCCTATAACTTTAACATCTGTTCTATCAAGATGTATGATTTTCAAAGAAGATGGTTCTACTTCAGCATTAATATTTTGGCAGATTGACCAAGGCATCACATTTGATGATGCTCCTGAGTCAACCATATAGTTATGCACATTTCTGTTGAAGATTTCGAAAGTTAAAAGAAAAGGAGGTACATTCTTGCGAGTGTTTAGAGTAGTAGCTTGTGGTTTCTTACTCGCATTTTCTAAGACTACCTTATCTGAATTATTTACACTATTTACATTGTTATTTACATTATTTACATTTGGTACAGGAAGGCTTCCTTTATCTTGAGGATCCGGATTATTTTTTGTGGAAGTCTTCTGTGGGACTTTGCTTTGTACAACCTTATTACCGTTTGAATTATCATTCTTGCATTGTCCAAAATATTTTGTAACATCTTCTGTAACAAAAATGGAAATTTCAACAACTCATAAATAGAAATGTTAGCCCGTAATTTCTTAAGGTCTTCAACAACATCGTAATCTATTTTAGGGCTAGCATTACTCTGTTTAGTTTCCACTGATTTAGATGGCTTTGGAGGCAGAGTTGTGGTGTTATCGACAGGAGGTTTGTTTGTGGTCTTACTCCTAGTATTGTAAGGGTGCACAGTCTCAAAGTTGGCTTGGAAAATACTATCAGAGAGGTGACCAAAGATATTTGGAGAAGACTCTTCCTCTTGGGTTGTTTCCTGCTCGACTTCCTCTTGAGGGATTTCAGGAGGCATGAAGTCATCTTGGGATCCTAAAATTGTCTGAAGAGAATATTGCAAACTTTCTAGGTTCAAGCCTTCGGGGTTTGGATTAGGTCGGCTGGTTTGAAAAGGCTTTCGGAAAGGAGGTTTGTAGGGTCCTTTACTCGAAGAGGCTTCCTTATTTGACCTTTTTAAATCTATGACTTGATTAGATAACTTATGAACAACTTTGGTTAAATTTTCCAAATCAGATTTTTCGGGTTGTGTTTTGTTTTGTGTAGGCCTGGGAAGAATTTCAATATTCTTCTTGGAAGAAGAAACAATCTCAGTTTCGTTGCTAGAGGAATCCTTAAGGCTGAGTATATCTTTTTCAATTTGAGTAGCCTCTTCAAAGGCTTCTAACAACGTTGCCTTTTTGGATCTTTTCACCCAAATAGCTATACTTTGATGTAGAGCTTTAGTGTAGTAAGCTATTACAAGACTCTCAGCAGGCATAGAGTCTGCGGGGATTCTATTCTTAAGTGTTAAAAATCTTTGATTAAAATCTTTAAATTTTTCTTTAGCATTCATTTTTAAGTTTGAAAGATCCATGACTAAGACTTTCGGAGGTTTGCCATCTCCGAATTTTTCCAAAAAAATTGACTCAAACTTTTCCCAAGACAATATAGTGTGAGGCTGCTGGGCAAAGTACCAAGTGGACGCATTACCCTCAAAGGTGTAAGGGAACAACCTACAGACAACATCTTCATGTTCAACGTTACGAAGTCTGATGGCTAACATAAAATTTTTAATATGATCTTCTGCTATCTGTTTTGAATCGGGATCAAACTTAGGAAGCCATTTCTCCGGGTGCTTAGGTAAAGGATGTTGGTCTCTAGGTATCGCTATAGCATCCTGGTCCAACCATGGTCTAGCAGGGTTTTTCTGATTTGCCATTGGGGATGGAGGTGTGGAAGGACGGGAAGGTGGTTTACCTTCGTCAGAAGAGGAATCTCCTCCAGAGGAAGAAGGAGATGAGGGAGGGGGTGAAGGAGGTATCCCAGATCCTCCTGCAGCAGGATTTGTGTTTGGATCTGTAGGATTCACAGTAGGAACTATATCACCTAGTTGTTCTCTGACTTCAGAGAAGTCTAGAGGTTGACCCCACGGGCGATGTGGTTGCCTAAGACTAGCAAAGGATTTATGTGATTTAATAAGAGATTGTCTAAAAATTTCTTGTATATCACCACCTATAGGATTAGGGGTTGTTGGCTCAACTGTGATCTGAGGATCTTCGGTTGAAGTAGTTGTTGTTTGAGGGGGGATATTATCTTGTGAACGGCTTCTAGTCACTATGCATGTGCGATTAGGTGGGGGAGGAGTCTTGTGACCACCTCGTGCCATTAATTAAGTTTAGGCCCTCCTTCTAGCGCCATTTGTTGACGGGCGAAATTGACCATCCGTCAACTGGGAGAGTGGAACCGGTCCGGGGTTGTCTAAATAACCCAATCCGTTTGGAATGGACCACCCTGACGAGTTTAACGGCTCCGTTGGCCGCTCTAAGGTCTTCTATGAACACCAAAGAGAAGTGATATGAGCTAGGAAATCTATCTAAACTAAAAGAAGCAAACTAAACTATAACTTAATACAAGAAACTAACTATAATAAAGGAAACTAGAAACTAATAAAACAAAGAAAGAAACTAACTTCACTAATATAACTATAAACTACTAACTATTATATAAAAAAGATACTAACTATGATTATAATAACTCAAATCAACTATCTAATTACAGCTACGATATTTCTTATTCACAAATGTACATCATTAACAAATTACAAATTTGAATAAAACCTGCAAAACTCATATGTTCTCTGCCCTAAGACAGCCATAAATCTCTTTTTGATTTTTTGTATTTATGAAAAGGAAATACTAATTACTGAAATTAAACAAACTAATATGATTTACTGAAATTAAACAATGTAATATAAATCTAGCTAAACTATCATTTATATTAAACCATTCAATTAAAACAATAAACACCTAACTAATTGACCTGGAAACGCTCTAAGTCTGCCCTGTGTATGATTGCTTCTTAAGCTGGTTGGAGGAAGAAATTCACACCATTTAGCCCTTAAGCTTCTCGTAAAGGATCAACTATGATGCTTCCTGAAGTATGTTATAGGACAAACAAGACATAAAAGAAATCATAACAATTTTCTGATTATAAACTCTTGCAAAAGGGAAACCTATTATGCAGCAAATTCATATATTACAATTCGATTTATGAAGAAGACAAAGCTATCATTCACAAACAGAATCAACAACTATTATGTCTTTTATCTATCAGGAAGTAACAAGATATAGATGACAGCAATAAGATTATATCACTTGAATTTGATTTAGACAACAAAGTAATACTAAACCATGAATAGAATGATATACAAAACATGGAACAAAGTGTTGATATATTGAAAAGCAAAAGCTATGACAAGACACCAGTTCTGCTCCAATTTGAATCAAAATTCTATATCCTTGTTCTCCCACAACTGAGGATGATCGATTATTACAAAACCATAGGTTTATATAGGTTTCTCACAAGGTAAAACATCCTTGTGAATAATAGCAAATAATTTTACACAATCTGGGAATAATCCCAAAATCCCTTAAACTAAGTAACTAAAAATGCAAGTGAAATATTTAAGATATCTTCCAATTGCTCCTCATATCCATTGCCAATTCGAATTTGCCTGTATTAGACACAAAGATCAAGTTAGAGGAGTATTTTATTAAGAAAATAATAAAAAAAAATGACTCTATAGACTTAGCTACAGAATCTTCTGATTCTGTAGCTGGTCTAGAATAGTAAAYAGGACTAGATATAATAAAATCAAATCCAAAACTAATTACTAACGATTCAATTATTTCTTAAATCAAACCAAATTTAAAAGAAYGCAATCATGACAGGGTAGGAATGCTYTGTTTTTCCAATTGACATAAGATCGAATCAAATCTTAACAAGACTGTTTYATGAATGTAATCGATGGTAAACCATATCGTATRAGATACAAAACAATCATTATCGATTTGCATAAGATTCATAACGTTTWATTCACTGCCAATATAGAAAKMTTGTCACGATTTTATGCGTAACCATATCCATAGAATCCAACCATAGAAAACATTCACACARTTTATGACCGAAAACCATGGTTGTAACTATCATTGATYAATTATAATCACAACAGCAGATTGATATCACTTAGTTAAAAACACRATGCGWAAATAACTTCCATTGTAATYGRATGAAATAATWTCGACTCAAAAATCTTCAYAYAGTCAATGGACAGAGACGCGATAAAATCGACAAGATTCATGAACTGGGTAATAACTGACACCAATCTTTATCAGGTTAATTATAGAAACAATATCGATACCCTGAACAGAATCTAATTCAAACAATAATGAGAATCAAATCAATTTCAAACCGGTTATGTATCAACAGAACAACATCAGATTTGGTTGAAAGACGTTGAAAATAGTTAACCCATTTATCAATTACATTCACATAGAACATAACCATTTCAAATCGTAGCATTGACTGTATCGAAAAATGGGAATACCAATCGACAGTCTATTTTTAACAACTTTACTTATCAATAGAGCATCCAACTGAAGTTAAATTTGAACAATCATATCTATTCGACAATCCATCGAATCGAAAACAAATCAAATCGAATCTGAAACTATAACAAAATTATGTACAGCAGAACATGCTTATGTAACAGAGCAGGGTGTAATATAAATGAGCGAAAATTATACCATCACTGATGTTGAGACTATGTCAATTTTAAATTGACAATAGCTTTCGCAGACTCGACATTTTTGAAGAGGATTGACCCAGCAGTTCGTTGCTTCTTGTCGTTGGGTTGCATCTTTGCATTCTGACCAGTGAGCTTTGCCACTTGGTTTTCCAAATCGTGAATTTTGGATTGCAATTTTGGGACATCCAAGTAGTATCTCTATAACCATAGCCCACACTGGTCGCAAGGTGGAGCAACATTTTGAACAGAAGGGGGTTTTGATGATTCCCCGAAGGTTTCATGGGGTGGTTTTATACCAGGAAAATCAGGGTTATCCCGTAGACAGGGAGGTAAGTTCTTAACGAAATCATAAAGAGGTTTGCCACACAAGCCCTCGGAGTAAGGATACTCCTCGGCGAGAAATCGTTCCACTTCAGAATCAGAGTCTTAGCTAACCACGATAGGCTCTAATTTAACAGGGGGCTTGGGTTTATTCCTCGCCATGCGAGAGATCAACCTTGCATTTTTCTTGCCTCTAGCACCAGTCTTCGCTCTAGTCTTTTGGATTGTAGGCTTAGCAACTTCGGTCTGTCTAGTCACAGCCATAGGCAAATTCAAAGGTGAGTCGGGTTTAGGTTTGGGTAGCAAAACATTATAAGGCACAGGGGTAGGTTTTCTCTCGGTCACCATGGGCTTGTCCACCTGTGGAGGATGCGATCCTTCAAAGCCATTACAGTTGAGAAAATCATGCCAAGAATCACGACGTAACCCCAACTCATAAACAAAAATCATTTTAATCAACCCAACATGGAAGAGGCTGGTGTCAGCCTGGCTACGCTTGTACTTCTTAGCCATTTTGAACAAACTTCGGTGCAGATAGTGTGGCATACTAAGTTCGAAACCCATAAAAACCATCAATAAACGTAGGTGAAACAAGAAAACGAACCCGTACCTGCCTTCACAAGTAACGAATTGCTTGATAATCATCAAGAGATCATACCAGCGGGGTTTCAACATCTTTGCAGGTAAGCCTCTGTCGCATGAGTTCACTATGCGAGACTGAAACAACAATGTCCACGGGACATCGTCAACCTTGCAACTTTTAGACCATTTTTGTCCCTTGACAGGCAGGTTGGTTGCTGAGCTGAGGAATTGTTCAGTGATTTCAAGCTGGACATCTCCAACTTTGGCTCGACAGCCATCGAATGATAGTGAAAATTGTCGAGCCACAGTGAAGTTAAAACCATCGAACTTCCTTATAAACGGAAGCCAGCCGAACTCTTCCAGGTCGCTATACGCACCATCAAATGTCAACAGTGCTTGGCATCCGTTTGGCTCGGCCCTTACAACAGGAGCCATGGATTCTGTACATGGTAGGGTTTGGACTAAACAAAACAATGCACAGAGTAAAAAACGATAGGGTTTGATAGTTTCATCACTCGAAGAGACCGGAATTAACTGCATGCGTGCGAAGGTGGTGGGATTACCACCGCCATGCATAGTATTAATGATCGTATACAGTGTTCTTATGATCATAATCACTCAAACCATACATATCGACCGACAAATAGGTGAATCATCATATCTATGTGCCATTCATCCGAGTCAGAACCAACACCATATGTGATAATCATGCGCCAAGTGTTAAGTTTAATCAAACACAGTACCCAGCACTAACCATCGATCTGTCGTGTCAATTCAATGTTTCAAACCAATGTTAAT